>WFME01000015.1:0-43396 GCA_020137815.1 Hormiphora californensis
GAAAGTTCAGACAATTTGCCGGTAACGATTTTTCGTCAAATCAGATATCGGAACACGTCTTCAGGGTGCTAGAGGCGTTTGAAAAAAGTTAGTCGGTCTCGCGCAATGACGTCACTCATGACGTCTTTGCGCGCGTCATAGGTAAGATGGAGAGTCGCCACTCAGATGGGTACATGCACGAGACAATTATCTGTCGAATGCCGCTTGGTTTAAGGTCGTACGATGTCTGGTTCGTCTCAAACTGGGACCAAACGGAAGGTAATAAAGCGTCTATACATCTATATATGTATATATGTATATTAAGCCAAAAACTAATTGAATTAGTTGGCGGGAAAGGTGGCCCACTTACACCTTTTGCTGCTGCCGGGTATCACCACGAACTCTAATTCTCTCCGTCGGTATCTCAATCTCATATTTTTCGAGGGTAACTTATTCATGTTCGTTCTATCCCTCTCTCCTCCCTGTCTCTCTCGCTCTCTGGCTCTATCTGTCTGTCTCTATCTGTCTGTCTGTCTGTCTCTCTCTCTCTCTGTCTCTGTCTCCCTCTCTCTTTCTCTCTCTCTCTCTCTCTCTCTCTCTCTCACTCTATCAAACTCTCTTTCACTGCCTTATTCCATTATATTCAACTCAGCTCATTATATCCCTTATCCCGGCAGCAGGCAAAGGTGTAAGTGGGCCACCTTTCCCGCCAACTAATTCAATTAGTTTTTGGCTGAATTTAGGTCCCTTTTTGGTTTCCAATCGCAGCGTGACATTATTTCATGATGTAATGTTGTCGAAATGATGCGTTATATATGAGAAACGAGACGAATTTCTGTGAAAATCGTATTTTAGACGTCATTATGACGTCATTTGACGTAATTAGTGACGTCGTAACGACGTAATTGTATCACGATATATTTTGAATCAATTCCTCAAAGGAGCTTGTAAAGTTTTATTGACCAAAGTGGTCAGGAAAGGGAGTTTTTGCTCGAAATACATTCAATTTACTGAATTTTTCGTCAAATTTTTGACTTCCGAGGCCATTGAAGGGCTCAAAATGATGAGCTTTGAAAATTCGCGATATAGTATCTGAAAGTTCAGACAATTTGCCGGTAACGATTTTTCGTCAAATCAGAAATCGGAACACGTCTTCAGGGTGCTAGAGGCGTTTGAAAAAAGTTAGTCGGTCTCGCGCAATGACGTCACTCATGACGTCATTGCGCGCATCATAGGTAAGATGGAGAGTCGCCACCCAAATGGGTACATGCACGAGACAATTATCTGTCGAATGCCGCTTGGTTTAAGGTCGTACGATGTCTGGTTCATCTCAAACTGGGACCAAACGGAAGGTAACAAAGCGTCTATACATCTATGTATGTATGTATGCATGTATATATCAACCTAGTTATCCCCACACTGAATTTTCTGTTTTGGGGTGGTGTTCGACTTTTGAACAAAAAGAGCTAGCCACTTGAAATGTTTACCATCGATAGATTTCAACAAGAAGCTTCTAAGTACAAAATTTCAGCTTCCTAGCTCTTCCGGTTCCGGAGTTATGGCGTGTCAAAAAGTGCCAAAATGGGCTAAAAGTATGAAATAAGTATATTATATACGCTGTGAGCAAGCGGGCCGTTTTTGGGGGGATTTTTTTCGGGGGATGGATGGGGCCACCTTTGCGCTTGCCAGCGCAGTGATATGTATCAACCTAGTTATCCCCACACTGAATTTTCTGTTTTGGGGGTGGTGTTATAACTTTTGAACAAAAGGAGCTAGCCACTTGAAATTTTTACCATCGATAGAGGTCTACAAGAAGCTTCTAAGTACAAAATTTCAGCTTCCTATCTCTTCCGGTTCGGGAGTTATGGCATGTCAAAAAGTGCCAAAATGGGCTAAAAGTATGAAATAACTATATATACGCTGTGAGCAAGCGGGCCGTTTTTGGGGGAAATTTTTTCGGGGGATGGATGGGGTCACCTTTGCGCTTGCCAGCGCAGTGACTAAACTCGCTATAATGCAATGGTCCCTCAATTTATTTGTGGTTGAGCTCTCTTGTGGATCTGAGGACACGTACGACGTCTGGTTTTAAGGAACAATGATCAAAATGGAATACAGATTACACAGTCCAAGAAAGGGAATGGTTGAAGTACTTTAAAACTGGGGAATATAGATGTCCAAGAGACGAAGATGTGACGAAATGGTGCAACTAAATCTAACTAGGAACGATTGACTGACTGATTTTATGAAGGAGTCATACTTTATTCCAATTAATTCTCATTTTGATCTTTGTCTACTGATGATTGGTGCCTCCTCGTGGGGCATCATGAAACATGTGTATAGACCTTAAAAACTTCTGTTGTTTTTAATTTGTACATATAATTAATGAACTATGGCAGTTTCGAAGTTCTTACACAGCTATTACCGAGCGCAATAATAAGGAACGACTGTTCCAAACCGCAAGTCTATTTGTGGTTTAGGAGAACACTCATAGATAAAAAAGCGTCCTCCCCTCCCCTCCCCTCCTTACATTTTTGCATTTTGGGACCCCTGGAAAATTTTTACCTTACATCATATCGTTCTGAAAATTTGCATGCATCTTCTCCTATATGAGGGCCCTTAGAGTACACAATTTCAGCTCTCTACTTCATCTGGAACATGTTTTTTTAAAGCATCAAAAATCTCGAAATCTGCAATGGTATATACATAGTAGCACTGACAAGTTTTGACGCTCTTGTGCGTAGAAGTGTTGCGTGTGCTATCTCTTTTGTTTTTTGAGTTAGAGGGTATTTCTAAGGTGGGGGCTCTGCCCCCACACCCCCGTTTATGATGGGGGCGGTGCCCCCACACCCCCCTTTTGGGCCCGGGGCACTTGCCAGTGCTATGACCTTGTAAACTATGTTTCATAGTGAGAAGTTACTTTAAATTAAAATGACCGCCTACCTGAGTCAATATCAATAAGTTCAGCTTCATCATCCAAGGCATCGAAATCCAGAACTTCTTCACTGTCATCTTTATCATGGTACGTCATGAAGAATTTTTCCCAGCCGTGTTCCCTACCTTCGGGATTCCTCTGTTTTAAGTCGAGCTCACATTTTGCGCCGAACCTTTCTCTTCGCCCTTCTTTATACTTGTCACTCATTTCCTATTGCAGTTATTGATCAATCAGAGAGGCCCATCCAAAGTCAATGAATAAGAAACTAAAAGGTTACAAGTTTACAAGTTTACAATTAATTATTAAAGTTTTAGTGTACACAACAGGCCTTTCCTTAGTGGGTCCACCTAAATAAATTAAACACGTATCACCTCTCAGCCACTCTCAGACATGAACAGCACATTGAGGGGAAATATCATTGGGAAGTGATGGATAGCCTCTGACAGGGGGACGGTCATAAAAGCCTGTCAAGTAATTGCCCAGGGATGATTTGAACTGACCTAAGCTTCCGCAAGAGTTAACGGCCGCTGGCAACCTGTTCCACAGGTGAGCAGCTCTCGGTCTGAAGGAAGAATGGTACTGATTCGCTCTCCAGGTCTCAGCCCGATGTGGAAACATTGGCGGGACTAACCTCATACCCAGCCTTGCACTGTGTTGGAACACAAGGTTTCTAGAATTCGGAACAAACCCATGGATCGTCTTCCACACATGTATCAACATGTAACGTTGTCTCCTACGTTGAAGAGACATCAGGTTGAGAACTTTTAATCTCTCCCAATAGTCGAGATTCTGCATTCCATCAAGTCTTCTGGTAAAACACCTTTGGACGTTCTCAATTGACTTGATGTCCCCAGACTTTGACGGATCATTGAATAGCTGACTGCGAGTTGGTCTGTTGTATTTTGTAATTAACTAATTTGGAAGCCTAGCATTTTGAGCTTGTTGTGTTGTTTCTCAAAACATGAGATTTGAGGCCATGAAGGGGATGTTAAATGACAAGGAAGAAGGCTGTGCCAACCTTGAGGGGCTGGTTTCACCGTCCACGGCATCATGATGATTGGAGTGGGGGCCACTGGGTGACCTCCAAACTGGTCTCGCGTGTGTTCATATATAAAAAAAATTTTGAAAATTTACTTCATAATTTTTAAACACTTTCTTAGCATTTTCTAGGCATTTTTTTGAGTTATAGAATGAAAATGATATCTGTTTTTACAAAAAATTTAAATTTTTTACATCAAATTGTGCCATGGATTTCATAGGAATCATTGTAAATACAGTCGGACCCCGATTTACCAGGATCCTCGGGGGAAAGGGTTTTGCCTGGTAAATCGGGGTGCCCGGTATATCGGGGTCAAATACCGTTATTTTCCCGTATCGGGGGAAGTTTATCCTCTCGGTAAATCGGGGTTCCGGTAAATCGGGGCCCGGTAAATCGGGGTCCGACTGTATACTAGTTTGTGGTAGAAAAAGGGCAGACAAGGACGAATAACTTTGCCACAATATGTATTAAGGATGAAACTAACCTAAACAAGTGAAATAATAGTCACTGATAGCATATAAAAGTAGTGTAGAGTTTTTGAAGTTTTTGAAGTCAACTTCAAAAACTCAAAAAGTAGGGTGGAAAACTTCAAACTTCAAAAACTTCAGCCGCCCCCCCCCCCCCCCCCCCGTCCGGTTCCTGATAAGATTGAAACTTGAAATTTGGAGGTTACGAAGATCTTGCTAAGTTCTTCCGAACCCACAAATTTCAAGTCTCTATCTTATCAGGAATCGGAGATATGACACATTTTGTTGTTTCAGGGGTGCGACAGTTTAAAAAAAATCCGACTTTACCTGCTACTTCGCCGATGAAGTTGGCCTATATGAAGCCGTGGAAAACGCACGCACTTGGGGTCTGCACATATCGCTTATCTATTTTGTATCTCGAGACTCGCGCAGCTCTCTGCAAACTTTGTACAGCTGCTAGTGTTCCTGACCCAGTACATCTGTACTGCCCATATCAGTTCCAGATGGCTGATCGAGCGTTCTCAACATGGCGTTATTCAGTTCCTGGCGATAATGCAGGTACAGCGGACTTCATTCGGCTGGAGACCTCAATCCTAGCTACTTTGAGAAAAAGTTGGTGGCTACGATCGTACACCCGTAAGATCGTTGGTCTCAAGGGGCTGAACTACTGGCAACGACTTCAAACCCTGGGACTTTTGTCGCTTCAGCGCCGACGTGAGAGGTACACTATGATTATTGTGTGGAAAGTGTACAACAATGAGATACCCAACAGTACTGACATGTGTTTCGTCGACAGGCACCGCTCTGGCCCTAGTGCTGTCGTCCCTCGATACTCGTACGAGGCTCAACGATCTAACCTGTCGCTATATGAACAATCATTTGCGGTACTGGGGGCAAGGTTGTGGAACACTTTGCTTCGATCTGTAAAGGAGGCCCCAACTCTTTATCAGTTCAAATCTCAGCTAGGTAGTTTCCTCTCTACCATTCCGGATACACCCCCCCATCAGCGGTTATCCTGCTCAAGCAAACAGTAACTCAATACTAGAGTGGTGTCCATGATGCGTGTTAGTGTGTTATGAGTCGCTGTGCTGTGAGTGTACTGAGTATTGACTCTTTTTAGGAGGTTTATTTTTTTAAATATCCTGTGTGTTACGCAAATTTATGAATTTGAATTTGAATTCTACCCTGACTCCAACACGGAGGTCGGAGGGTGGTGAGTTTGACCCTAATACTATTATAACAACCGGCGTCATCTCGAGTCTTGACACTAATCAGACGGTTAAATTGATTGCAGACATGGCTGGTCTTCTCTGGTTCCGAGCTCGACCCTTGTCAAAGGTAGCCAGGAGACAGTTCGAGTTAGAAGAGGCGAGACCTGCTGCAGTTGACGAGTCTAGAGAGAAAGTACAGAAACTAGTGGAACAGTTCAAGATCACCAGAAACCGTCTCGACACCGTCAAGGACGAGCTTCTGGAACGTGACAGGCAAATGATCACCCTTCAGGAAGAGATTAGTGCACTAAAAGACTCGATCATCTCGATGAAGGATTCCCAGCTAGAGAGTAGCATTAGTGCTGTCCAGACTGTTGTTAAAGAGGAAATGAGCAGCTATTCGTCCGTTCTTGATACCGCTGCTGCCTGCTACCACCACTAGCTGCCCTGGCCAGCGCCACAGTTGACCGATCTGCCAATCTGATGACTAGTTGAGAATGGCAATGGTAGTGACACCAGTAAGTTGAAAGACTTGTTCCAGAATCTGGACAAGTTGGCATACGTTGCAGGCTTGATAAAACTTGATAAACTTGATAAATAAACTTTATTACAGAATCGTAACCGGTGTCAGTCTTTTCAGCATCCCCCTTTAGCTCGAACCTCCAAAACCCAGTCCATGATAGAATTGTTGTTCCGGGTAGAATAACCCTTCACAGGTGGATTGTCAGGGAAGTGGTCCAGCCAACGGCCCAGCAGGATCTTGAACGTATCTAAGGTCACTGCTGTATTAACCTCTTTCGGCAATGTGTTCCATAGCCGAGCGGCCCTTACAGTAAAAGAGTGGAAGTATTTTGTTGAGAATGACTTCTGTGCTCCACTGTAAAGAGTAGGTACTTCGGCTCGGATGCCGAGCCGTTGATGATGGTAAAACCGGGTATTCGTGCTGTTAGGGGCTGCACCGTTATGGATTTTCCACATTTGTATTATCGAGTATCGCTCCCTCCGTCGTTGTAATGACATCAGTCTAAGCTTTTTCAGCCGTTCCCAATAGTCAAGTTGTGCCATGTCTTCGATCCTTCGGGTAAACTGTCTCTGGATACTCTCCAGCGCCTGGATGTCACCAATCTTGTAGGGCGACCATAAAGGTGAGCAGTATTCTACTTTACACCTTATTAGTGACTTGTAGAGTGTCAGCATAGTGGTTACTGACCTATCTTTAAAAGCTCTCAGTGCCCAGGCGGCCATCCTTCGTGCTTCTGATGAGATCCTCATGACATGGTCTGTCCAAGAGCCATTGTTTGATAGAGTGATGCCAAGGTCTTTCACTGTATCCGTTGGCTGTATTTCATTTCCACCTGGAGTCACATATGAGCTAAGGTCATGGGTGAAAGGCAGTTCTCTGAGAAGGGATGTTCTGTTCAGAGTATAGTGAATAACCTCAAACTTGTCCTCATGAAGTGTCATACAGTTGGCTGCAGACCACTCCACCACACGCTGGAGATCCTCTTGCATTTCTGCTCCTGATTCTTCCGAGTCGACACTCTTTTGGAGCTTGGTATCATCCGCAAAGGTTCTGATTTTGCTGTGGATTACTTGGCTTTGGAGATCAGCTACGTAGATGATAAAGAGGATTGGTCCGAGTACGGTCCCTTGAGGGACTCCACTTTTGACCAGCTCGAAGTTCGATTTTTCACCGTCAACAGTAACTGTTTGGTACCGACCAGAAAGGAAGTCTTTTATCCAATTAAGTACTTTCCCTTTGATGCCTAGCTTTTCCAGCTTGGCAAGAAGAATAGCATGGTTGACACGGTCAAAGGCTTTGGAATAGTCCAAATAGATTACATCGACTTCGTTCCCGCTGTTTAGCTCTCGAAAGATTCCGTCCATGTGATCAAGTAACTGTGTGAGGCAGCTTCGTTGCTTCCTAAACCCGTGTTGGCTATCTGGTAGAAGATTGTTACTTTCAAGGTGATCCACCAACTTGTTTCGTACAACTCGTTCAAATGTTTTTAGCAAGTTAGAAGTCAGTGAAACAGGGCGGTAGTTAACAGCAAGAGTTTTGTCACCACGCTTGAAGATTGGTGTGATGTACTGCTTTTTCAGGTTTGGGGGTGTTATTCCTTCTTCGAAGGACCGCTCCCAAAGAAGAAAGAGTGGTACAGCAAGAGTGGCTTTACAAGCACTGAGAATTTTAGCAGGGATGTCACCATCTGGTCCGGCAGAAGCAGGATCAAGTTCTGAGAGGGCTCCTTTAATGTCATCAGACGTAAATGTGAAATCCTCCAAAATCGCACTGCTATCCTCAACCCAAGAAAGACTTTTCAGCAAGTCTCCACCGTCTGGATCACTGAAAGCACGGCAGTACTGTTTTTGCAGGAGTTCCGCTTTTTCAGTGTTGTCTGTGGTGAGTGTTCCATCATCACGTTTGAGAGGGGCAATGTTCGATTTAACTTTTGATAGTCGTTTTGCGTAGGAAAAGAAATATCGTGGGTTGACCTTGATCGTCTTAATGGCGCTGTGTTCCTTCTTCTCGATTGATTCATCTACAGCGTTCTGTATCTTGTCCTCAAGTGCTGTGAGTTCGTCTTGGAGTTCTTCAGCTTTTGAGATGTTAACGTTGACAGAAGACATTGCTCCAAGTCTTGCTTTTAACTTCCGCCTTCTCCTTCTCAGTGGTTCCAGGGGGCTGAATTTTCTCCGCTGAATCTTCTGAGGGGTGTGCTTGATGGTGATTTGCAGAACAGTTAGAATGAAAAGTTCTTTGAATTTGTCACCAACAGGGTCTCCAGACTCTTCACATAATGTCTGCAGTTTGTCCCAATCAACAGAAGCAATGTCCACATTCATTTCTTCAAAATTGGCTTTTGGAATGTCCAACCCTCGAAAACTCATGTGGTCCCACTTTTTGATGGTGTCTACTGTCTTCATAAGGGGGTTTATCACCAGGGTACAGTCAACTATTCTGTGGTCAGAGATCTTTGTCTCTTCAGTTGTCACAGTTGATACGTATTGGGGTGAGTTGGTCATTATAACATCCAGAGTATTACTTCTTCTGGTTGGTTTGTCTACGACCTGAGTTAGAAAATTTTCCTCAATGAAGGTCACAGTGCGTTGATAAGCCGCTATGTTAGCAGCAGCTGACGGCAGGGATTCTTCTTTCCAGTTGAACAACGGCAAGTTTAGATCGCCCATGATAAACATTTCAGGGCTCCTTTCATTGGACAGGAGATCGATTTTATCTTGGAGATCATTCATAACTGTGATGAAGGACTGGTCAGATGAATCGGGGGGACGGTAGACACATGAAAACAACATGTTTTTAGCTTTACTAAAAGCCAATACCAGACTGCATTCCCGGTCACTGAATGAGTATGCGTAGCTGATTGGGATGTCCTCACGAATGTACAAAACACAACCTCCTCCTTTCCGGTCAGGACGGTCAGAACGGAAGGTGCTGTATCCTTGCATTTTGATTTGGGCATCTGCAATGTAGTTTTTCAACCATGACTCCGTTATTGCAAGGGCAACTGTCGGCGGGGAGTTTGGGTTGTTTAACAAAACAGCCTCGATGAAAGGGAGTTTCCACCGAGTGTTGCCCCCTGCAGCCGGTGAAATACTTCTCCCATTTAGTAGGATAATCTTTGAGAGGGCAGTATTTGGGTCGGGAGTTGACGATGTACTCCTTGAGTGAGGGTACCTGTAGGTAGGGTGTACTGCACCGGCGGGTGTGCTTGTAAGTGGTGGGCCAGCTGGTTGTGCAGCATTGATTCGCTGTGGGTGGGGCCAAGCTGGGAGAGAATTTCTTCCATTCTGTCCGCTTGCCTCAGTGACTCTTCTCTTGCATTCCTGACCTCCTTCAAGACAATGCTCAGAAAACCCGATTGTAGATGTCCAGGGTTTTGCTGCGAAACTGGTCGCAATGGTGAGCCGCTAAGAGGGAGTTGTTCATCCTGCACTCTCTCTCTCTCTGGTCAGTGGTGTGGGTGTTAGGTTGCCGTGTTGTCCTAACAACTTCCTGACGTTCTTTCCTCTCCGGGTTTTCCTCTTTCCTCCGTGTACCCTTTAGGTGGAGATGCGGGCAATCAGGGTTTAAGCACTGTCGTTCCTTCATTCTCCGCTGTGAGCCCTCACATAGTTTTGGGTGGAGTTTAGAGCACTTTGAACCCGACTTACAGCCATGGCGGGAATGAGATCCGTACAGTCTAAATTTCCTGCAAACTTTACGGTGGAGAAAACGGCAGGTTTCCCCATTCACTTCCTTTTTACCGGATATCCCGTGTCTGCAGTAGCCTTCTGCCAGGAATGCACAAGGGACCTTAGATGATTCCCTGCTTGAGCCCTCGCCAGATACAGCTTCTTCAGTAACGTCTGGGGTGATAATTTCAACTGGCACTACCACGGGATCATCTTTCCCCGGAATAACAGGTATCCTCGACATTAGATCAAGACTACCCTTCTCGGTACAGGAGTGGCAGGTCCAGTTAAATCCCGTCAGTGGCTGAGTGATGGTGTACAGGGTGGAGAAGATTTTGGCCACTCCTTCACAGTCGTGGCCTCCCTGAAAACAGGCCCCTTATATTGCGGGGGTGCGTGCATGAGGGGGCTGCGCATGAGGGGGCTGCAGCGCATTCCAACTGGACAAGGCACCTGTTTTGTCGGAGCCCAAATTTAATTTACCTTACTGCAAATCAGCGAACCTAAAATTAAGAATATGGCCAAAAAATATTCTTAATTTTGTTATTCTTAATTATAGAGTTCCTTATATTTCTACAAGGTAGCAGGTAAAGTCACCCACTTTTTGGCACAAGACGGTACGTGCGCTAAAGTACACCCCAAACTACTATGTCCCTCAGTCTCTATGAGACTTATGAGTGCCCCTTTAGCAGGTGTTGATGGGTGGATAGATCTTGGCAACAGTGGCAGCTTATTAGAGCGTGTCTGTGTGGATGTATGCTGGCGTGGTTGACCGAGCTGTTACTTAAACTTACCTAGTTTAGTAGTTCACTGTTATTGACATTAGAGGGCCAAATGGGTAATCAATTGATACCAATTACAGTATCAACATTTATTTATTTGGTTATGGTTTAATCAATTTTCACACTTAAATCAATGTAGGCCGTCGGGTTATATCTGAAACGAAGATTTGTTACCTTACGCATAGTTTCATAACAACTTTTTTAATTGTAATAAGTATTAAGTTTGACTACTTGACATCTGTCAAACGCAAAACCGAAAACGGAAAACCGAACACAAGACGAAAAATTTTTGGTGGAGTTGAAATTCTGAAATTTTCAAATTTGAAACTTTTACTTGCCGGGATTTTGAAATTCACTGCGCGTCATCGCGCGCAAGTTGCTCCGATTTGCGCGCTACTGCACGTACCGTCATGTGCCAAAAAGTGGGTGACTTTACCTGCTACCTTTCTACAATCTTAAGCAAAGCTTACAACTTCTTCCACTCTGATAAGGGAAAGCGTATCAAGGAGAGTGGCTGGAGAGCAGCTGGCATCATTGATGCGTTGAAGAGTGTACGTAGTGACAGTGTTGTAAATGATTTGGTTGACCCCTTTGCTTCAATGGCAATTTGAAACAAGTATAGATTGTATTTTAGCCTTTTTATCCAAATTTTGGTCATATTCTCCGCTAGAAAATTTATTCTTAATTATGTAATAAAAGTGTTTACGTTTTTAGAATTTTTTTTCAAAACAAAATTTTTTTTTCAATTTTTGTTTTGAAAATTCCCTGAAAAGCACTGTCTTATCCCGCTATCGGGGGCCAGCAACGTTTGCCAAGAACATTCCTTGTCCTGAATGTTTGTTGAAAAGTGCTGCCTTATCCCGCGCTGTCGGGGGCCAGCAGCGTTTGCCAATAATGTTTGATACAGCTCCGGAAAACGTCAGGAACACCGCAGCTATCAGCTGCAAACCACCTTCATCCACCACGGACGGTGCCCCCAGCCCATTTGGACTGGCTCAACAACTTTTACGTGTGCCTTAAAAATCCTTTCCAAATGGCAAGACGAGGTTTTGAAAGAGCAAACGTATCCCTCTTTTTTGATTAGACGCTTTCTAACTCACTTTCTCTCCCCCTTGTAGGACGTCGTTCATGACTGAACCACCTGCCAAACGCCGTGCTCGAGGCATCGAAAGCTATTGCGAGGATCTTCGTAGTCTACTGACCAAGAGTCCAAACCTCTGGGACTTCAAATCAATTCAGAAAGTTCTTAACGACATTTTTCGACTAAACTGCAAGTCTTCGGAGATGATTCAGAACCTAAAAGACTCCACTTTCCCTTACTCAATTCCCATCCTGATTTCCCGCAAGAACCTTCCTCCCCCTGTTATTAACAGTCTTCTTAAAATTTTGGTCGAAATGAGTGTTGTGATGCGTGATGAAATTTACTGGAATGAATGCTACCGGTCTTTCGTCATCAACAATTTCCTGCCGCTTCCAGCCTGCTACCTACAATCCTTGAGGTTTCTTAACAGCACGAAATGTTCGAAGTTTCTTTACAACACTTACAGAAATTCTGTTCCGCTCTCAGCTGTTCAAGAAGTGTTTCACTATATTGAATCAAAGATGTCATCTAAGAAAACTCTGCCTAAAAACGATAGACTAATCTATATTGAGTTGGCGAAAATGATAGGTAACTTTGGATATGATATTCTGAAACGGGAAGAATTTGTGGCCTTGCTTAACTCTGTTGCTGAGTTAAACTCTAATCTCCATTGCCTTGATGGTGACATCTTGTTAAGTATTTCCAGACAGGTGCTCAGCTATATTGACAGGAGACATAATTTTGTGGGGAAGTTGAAGAAAACTCTTGGTGATTTGGTGGAGGAAATATGTACTTTATCCCCAGGTAACCTAGCCAAACTCTACACGTTCTCAAGCAATACAGCATTATGTACAATTGCTGAAGCGAAGAGAGACAAGGTCTTCGTCAGCGTCCTAAAAAAGAGTAGTGCTGAAAACGGATCATATGATGTTATCAAGGCAGTTAAGAACATTCACCGGAAGGGATTTCCCATAGCCGAAAACATTTACCGGGCCCTGTCTTCTTTCATATCGAAACCCGGTGAATTGGCGCATTCCTGGGCGAATGCTTCACGTGACGCCCTCTTTATCTTCCTTGAGAGAGGGAAAAAAAGTGTGTCTAAGGAATCCCAGAAGAAACGACTCAATGAGGTGATCATCAAATTCCTAAGAGCCCTTCGCGACTTAGATTGTGACACTGATCAATCAGTCAAGGAAGTGGTAGCCAAAGTTACGCAAAATGTCATTGGCTTGGCTGAGGACACAGTATTCCGTGTTGTTCCGATTGAAGATCATATCACTCTTGTTATGGACTTGTTTGCGAAGTATGGAACCTGGTTCACCAAAAAATATTCGGGTCTTAGCTCCAAAACATGTTTACTTTGGCAGATTTCAACGCACTCGTTATTGAAAAGTATTGGTATTCATGAGATATACAAGTTACGACGGAAGCTTGATGTCAATAGGTATTGGGATTTTGGCGCTTTTCGTACGGAGGACTTTCTCTCAATGTTGCCCAATCTTCGTGAAACATCCCCGAACGATTATCTGGTTAAACTCTCCGAATTATTTCTGCAAAAAGCAATTCGTGATCGTAATCATCTCTGGGAAAATTCATTGGTTCATTCTGTCTGTGAAATCATTGATCTGCATGAGACTTATCCTCCAGAACTACTTCTCCGACTATTCCTCTGTCTTGTACGGTATTTCCAGAGTGTGTATAGCGAGTTTGGGTTTCCAAGTTGGAAACAGATTAGCTTCTTACATCCTTCTAAGAGATTACAAGTGGAAGGGATGGTGAGAATCCTTGGAGAGGAAGGGGCACCAGGGGTGGAGGTTACCGAACAAGATCTGTCATCTCCCATTCTGAAAAGCATGCTTGCTTCAAGTTTTGAGGAAGGTCGAACCCGAACCATGACCGTTCCCTCAGCCCCTCAGCGCATCTTGGAGGCCCTCAAGCTGATTCTGGGTGAGGATGGGAAGGGTGTTGAAGAACATGCAACACTGAAAGAGGTCTGGGAGTGGATGTTGCCGTGGGCAACCATGTACCAGGTTGACGGAGTGTTCAAATACCTTGTGGAGGCGATGAGTAGGGACAATCAGTCTAAAGAGTCTAAGCTGTCCGATGATTGGTTGGTTGAGTTTGCGATTCGGAGTAAGCATCCAGCGTGGTTGATGTTGGTATCTGACAGATTTGTCCTTGTTGAAACCCTAAATCTGCCACCTCGGGACCTAATCTTCGCAATAACTGAACTGATCAACGCATTAAAGGACACTGACAACTATCTGGTCACAATTATCAGTTATTATTGCCGACAGCAACAGAGGACCCTCTCTGTTCCAAATATTTTCACAAATTATTATGAAAGTAAATATTTTGATGGTAACAATTATGATTATGGGGAGAGTGATTAAAGTAAAGATAGTTACTCTGATGAAGATAATTATTAGGCATTTTTATTAAGTTAACTTTTTTCAAACTTCAAAGGCCGTCTTGTCGACATTTATTATTATTATCTTACAGCAAACTGTGTTGTTAGTCAATTGATCACATACCTGTACATGGAAAAAATTCCCAACTCGAACCTAATTCGAACCACCTATCACGAAGTCCATGGAAACGTAACTAAATCAGCCCGCATTCCTGGTATACCAGGGTTTTTAACTTTATTTGTCCTCAGATGAGAACAACATCCTGGTAAAATCCTTGTAAATCGAGGTCCGGCTGCATTCCCTTAGATCTCTAAACTCCTTAAAATCCCTAAACTCTTTCTGCTTCACTCTCTCTCTCCCCTTTAGGACGTCAATTCATGACAGAGCCACCCGCCAAGCGTCAAGCTCGATGCATCGAAGACGATTGTGAGGATCTACGTGCTCTGCTGGTGAAGAGTCCAGACTTCTGGGATTACCAAGCGATAGAGAAAGTCCTCAATGAAATTTCTCGACTTTACTGCAGAGCTTGGAAGAAGGTTGAGGTGCTCAAAAGTTCCACCTTCAGATACTCAATTCCCATCCTGATTTCTCGCAAGAACCTTCCCCCGCCTGTTATTAACAGCCTTCTTAAAATTTTGAATGTGCTGGCACACACCGAGTGGAAGGACTATTATCGGTCTTACGTCGTCGACAATTTCATACTCATACCACAGTGCTACCTCCAATCCCTAAAGTTTCTGAACAACACGAATAGTCGGGAGGATCAAGTCAAGGTTCCACTATTTGCCGTTCAGAAAGTGTTTAATTATCTGGAATCACGAGCCTTGGCTAAGAAGACTCTGACTAAAAATGATAAACTGATCTTTACGGAGGTGGCTAAGATGATGAAAGGTTTTTCGCTTGTAGGGGAGGATACATTTGAAGCATTTTTGACCCTGGTTAACTCCGTTGCCGAGTTTAACGCTAGACACCACTGTTTGGAAGGTAGCATAGTCTTCAAAATTGCTGAAACAGTTCGTACGTCTTTGAGCTTACATCTATGTACACCCTTGACGAGTGGTCTTGTTGAAAAGTTAAAGAAAACTCTCGGCGATTTGCTGGAGGAAATTTGTGTTTTGTGTCCGAATGACCTAGCTAAACTGTTCAAAGATGTCGATGGTGATGCCAAAATGGTGTTATACAAAACCGCTGAAGAAAGTAGAAACAAAGCCTTCGTCACCGTTCTCAAATCTAAATGGGTTGATGATAGCTGTGTGGATGTTATTGAGGCAGTTCGAAAAATAAACCGGAAGGGACTGCCCATCGCTGAAGAGATTTACCTGGCACTGTCTGCTTTGATATCTACACCCCGTGATTGTCGGACAACCTGGGCGAAAACTTCACGTGATGCCCTCTATATCTTCCTGGAGAGGGGGAAACTAAGGGTGTCTGAGGAATCCCAAAAGAAACAACTTCACGAAGTCATCATCACATTTCTAGGAGTCCTTCGCGACTTGGATTGTACCGGTTCTGTATATAATTCCTCTGAAAAAGTGAAGGAAGTTGCAGCGACAGTAACAAACGATGTAATAGGCTTGGCTGAGGACACAGTGTTCCGTGATTCTCTAAATAAAGATCACATCACTCTTGTCATGGACCTGTTTGTCAAATACGGTACCTGGTTCACCATGTCGTTTAGGGAATCATTTAACCCAAAACCATTCATATCTTTCCAATGGTACATCAACACACATTCCCTGCTAAACAGTATTGGTCTTCGCAATATCCGCCAGCTACAGAAATCCTGTACTGACCATTTTTGGAACTTTTTCGTTGCGATGGATGTTGCCAATGAAGACGAACTTCGGAAGTTGACTAACCTGCGTGAAAATTCTCCAGAAGCATATCTGGTGGAACTCTCAAATATTTTGATAGTAACAGGATTGAAAAGTGTGGCATTGGTCCCTTCCGTCTGTGAACAGTTAGAGTTCAGAGAGTCTGATCCTCCGGAATTACTTCTTCGATTGTTCCTCTGTCTCGTCCGTTATCTCCAGGGCGTACAGACTAAATTTGAGGAACCGAGAGAGGTTAAGAATGAACCGCGAGAGGTTAAGAATGAACAAGGGAATGGGATGGTGAGAATCCTTGGAGAGGAAGGGGCACCAGGGGTGGAGGTTACCGAACAAGATCTGTCATCTCCCATTCTGAAAAGCATGCTTGCTTCAAGTTTTGAGGAAGGTCGAACCCGAACTATAACCGTTCCCTCAGCCCCTCAGCGTATCTTGGAGGCCCTCAAGCTGGTTCTTGGTGAGGGTGGAAAGGGTGCTAACGACCATGCAACACTGAAAGAGGTCTGGGAGTGGATGTTGCCGTGGGCTACAATGTACCAGGTAGACGGAGTGTTCAAATACCTTGTAACGGTGATGTGTGAGAAGAAAGATTCTACGATGTCCGATGAATGGATGGTTGAGTTTGCGATTAGGAGCAAACACCCTGCGTGGCTAATGTTGATCTCTGATAGGTTTCTTCTTGTTGAAACCATAAACCTAACGCCTCAGGACCTCATCTCCGCAATAACTGATCTGGTCAACGCTTTAAATGACAAGGAGAACTACCTTGTTAACATTATTAGTTATTTTTGCAGTCAGCAGTGTTCTGATTTGGGTGAACGTGAGCTTTTTCCTAATATTCGCCCAACTCCCACTGACAGACATTTCAAGGGTAAATACTTTGATCAGCCTAATTGCTATTTTGGGGAAAGTGATGAAAGTGAAGATAATGACTCTGAAGAGTAGAGGGGCTACTGGTATTAATAATATTATCACTGATACCACAATAGAGAACAATCTTGTTTTTAAAACTAATTTTATTTTATAAATTTTATATTTCTTAGCCTGTATTGTCGTGTATGGACATTTTATTAATTAATTTTACAGCAGTAAATTGAGTTTTTAATCAACTAACTGCTTAGAAGCACTAGCCAGCAAGCCTCCTGACCCCTCGCCAGTCGCCTACAACCCTGCAAACCCCAAAACACAGCCCAACCCGTCCCGATGGCCGATATGACCCCAGATGAAAAGTAACAAGCCTATCAACTCGTGTAAATAGTATTTACACGAGTTGATAGGCTTGTTACTAAATACATACATCAAACCCAGAACTCACTAGAACTAATTCCGAAGTCAGTATCCTCCAGCCCATTATAGTCCTTTATCGCTATCCCGAACACCTTTTTATTACTCCTGAAACTCGTTTTACAACTTCACTCTCTCTCTCTCCCCTTTAGGACGTAAATTCATGACAGAGCCACCTGCCAAGCGCCAAGCTCGATGCATCGAAGACGATTGTGAGGATCTACGTGCTCTGCTGGTGAAGAGTCCAGACTTCTGGGATTACCAAGCGATAGAGAAAGTCCTCAATGAAATTTCTCGACTTTACTGCAGAGCTTGGAAGAAGGTTGAGGTGCTAAAAAGTTCCACCTTCAGATACTCAATTCCCATCCTGATTTCTCGCAAGAACCTTCCCCCTTCTCGGTAATCCCTAAAAATGCCACTGGTGTGGCGTCCTCGTCCACCATATCACGCACTACCTCTAACTTCCAGGTACTCTCAGCTGATGGACAGAAACTCCTAGCATTTAATAGGCGAAAGTTTGATACAGGGGCTGGGTTCCTGCTAGTCCCCAAGGATTGTGGGGTTTCTCCCCTGCTCCGTACTGCCGCTGCAGAAACGACTTTAAGTCCAAAAACTGGGTCATCACCGACTGTTGTATCTCGGCTTTCAGAACTTCCAGTTTCATCTCCAAAAAATCATGGGTCACCCTCTCGTCTGGCTGAGAGAACTTTTCAGCCGGGTTCTTGTTCCTGTTTCCTGGAGCTTGCTTTGGGCGTTTTGAGTTAAAATCTTCCGCCCGGTCTCCAGCTGCCTGGGAGTGTGCTTTCCTGGTCCTGTCCTGGACCGGTCGATCTTCTCCTCGCCCTTCTATACGATCCCGTTTTGTATGTAGAAGGTGATTCAGTGTGCACATTTTATCATAGCACTCCCGTCTCACCTCAGATCCCTTGCATAGGGGAGGGTGGTAGAACTTACACGAACCACCTTTCACGCATCCAAAGCGTTTCGATGCCCCATTATAGTTACAAAACCTCTTGCAGAGTCTCGGGTGGAGTTTCGGACATGACCTCCCCTCTACTTCCTTGGTTCCATTTCGTCCATAGCGGCACTTCCGGTTGAGAAAGTGCTTACACGTTCTCTGGGGTCAGTTCCAGAGTTTTTCCATCATCCTCTGGTTCGTCCTTTTTCTCATCATCGGGCTTTATCTCTGGCGTTTCAACAACAGTGATGTCGGTCTTAGGCTCATTTTTCTCCCAGCAATACGAGCAAACCCACACTGAGCCTTTACGGTTCCCCTTAATTGACTGCTTGCATGAGTGGGCCCTTGTCCGCAAAGAAAACAAGATAAAGGGGGTGTGGTACCAAGTTTAACCCTGTAATTTTCACCACAATCTTGACAGCCGATAGGAAACAACCCCTCAATACGTAGGACGATCTTATCCGCCAACTCCGTCATTTCTCGGCTTTTCCCATCCCGCCCGACAAGTAACACGTTTAGAGCCTTACAGACCGGACCCAGTTCCTCCACCTTCTTACTTGCAATGGAGTCCACATTAACGGTATGATCGGCATGGTAGTCGTAGGCCTCAATCACTACCTTCCCCTTCGCTCCGACAGCATTTTTCAGCTCCGCCAGTACATCTTTGACGGTCTGGTCATTGGTCATTTGGCTGCGTCTACAAGGGTTGAGGAGGGGGTTGCCGCTCCTCAAATTAATTTGTTTAAAGTAGTGTTGAAAAGTTTGAAGTTGTAGTTGCTTTTTCCATTTTCGTTTCATGTACAAATCTATCAACTCTCTATTCACAGGATATCACATCACAATGTTGCCAAAAGGGATTTGAAGTCTTATCGTTCACTATCATACTCTGCAAGACACAAATACACCATTTTTCAAGACCAAGCTCAACATTACCTGATTAAGACCTCATCTTTTCCATGACGGGCACACCTTTTGACCTTTCAAGTTCCTTATTGAGACTGGTGTAGTAATTTTTTACGTTGAGATCTATGGCCTCTGTTGCGCTATATTTTTGTAGACTTTTGTAAGATTGCATCTTGTGGATATTCAGTGTTCGGTTTATGGTTTTGATTAACTTATTAACTATTTATTAATTATATTTGGCAGTTTATGCTGTTTTTTAATTAACTTATTAACTATGTATTTAATTATATGACAACGAGGACTTTCGGAAGGACATTGATACGAAGATGCGCTTTAGAAAGCGAGTTTTGATCGAAAGGACGCTTTAGTATTTAAGTCGATCGAGATAAACACTTTTCGCTCAAAAGCGATTTATAAATGTTAAATGTTATTGTTATTGTTATTATTGTTCCTGATAAGATAAAGGGTAAGTCGGAAGAACCTGTCCGTTCCTCTCATGAGCGCTCATGAGTGTATCATGAGTGTGTCATGAGTGTATCATTGAGTGTAATCACTAGCGCTCAGAGACGTTGTTTTTTTTAGGTGTTTCAACGTCTCCTGAGCGCTCATGAGTGTATCATGATGTATCATGAGTGTCTCATGAAAGCGCTCATGAGTGGCTCATGAGACCTGCTCAGAGCGCTCATGAGACATAATGTCTCATCCCCTCTCTGTTCAATGTCTCATGACGCTCATGAGACATTTTGAACCTACATGTGCTCATTAGTGTATCAGGAGACATGTCCATGAGACATATTCTCCTGAGACGTTAGGGTTTGGTTGGGGTTTAGGTTGGGCTGGGTTGGGCTTTCCTTTGTCTAGTACCGTAGAGGTAGGGCTGGTCCCAGCCTATAATGGGTCAACCCTAACCCTATCCCTATGGTCCCTAAGAAACCCCCCTAAAGGATACCCTAACCCTAACCCAACTCTAACCCTAACGTCTCATGAGACATATGTCTCATGGACATGTCTCATGATACACTATGAGTCACATGTCGGTCAACACGTCTCATGAGCCTCATGAGACGTTTGAAACACCTAAACGTCCTCATGAGCTGTCCATGTTACACTCATGATACACTCATGACACACTCATGAATACACTCATGAGCGCTCATGAGAGAACGGACAGGTTTCTTCCGACTTACCAGATAAAGTAACATACAAACCCCAAACTCCTATGTCCCTCACTCGGGTTTTTGGGGGGGGTAAAGGGGTGACCTTTAGCGCTTGAAAATTTGGAGGTTCGAGAACTTAAAGGTCCCCAAACTACTATGTCCCCTTGCTGCCCGCGACCGGATTTTAGACGGCCATAGCTCCACCCCCTGATAAGATGAGACTTGAATTTTTTGTATGGAGATCAATCGAGTTGCTTTGTACAAAACAAATTTCAAGTCTCATCTCATCAATGGAGTGAGTAGGATCGTGGGAAATTGCCAAAACCCTAGTGAGGGACATAGTATTTTGGGTGTACTTAGCAAGATCTTCGTACCTCCAATTTCAAGTCTCTAATCTCTTCGGAACCGATTTGGTTAAGTCGGAAGAACCTTCCGTTCCTCTCATGAGCGCTCATGAGTGTATCATGGATTGTTGTCATGAGTGTATCATGATTGTTCATGAGCGCTCATGAGACGTTTTTTAGTTTTCACAACGTCTCATGAGCGCTCAGAGTGTATCCATGAGTGTAATCATGATTTCTCATTGCCGCTCATGAGTGCTCATGACCTTGCTCATGGAAACACGCTCCTGAGACCTTGTCTCATTCCCATCTCTGTTTCAATGTCTCATGAGCGCTCATGAGACATTTTACCTACATTGTGCTCATGAGTGTATCATGAGACATGTCCATGAGACATATGTCTCATGAGACTTTAGGGTTTGGGGGGGGTTTTTTTTTTTTTGGTTTATGGTTGTGGCTAGGGTTCGGGCTTGCCTTTATGTCTAGGACCCGTATAGGGTAGGGCAGGTCCAAGCCTATAATGGGTCACCCTAACCCTATCCCTCTGGGTTCACTAGACCTAAGGATAACCCTAAACCCTAACCACTCTAACCTAACGTCTCATGAGACATATGTCTCATGATACTGTCTCATGATACCTCATGAGCACATGTAGGTCAAAACGTCTCATGAGCGCTCCATGAGACTTGACACACCTAAAACGAAAAACGGCTCATGAGCGGTCATGATACACTCATGATACACTCATGACACACTCATGATACACTCATGAGCGCTCATGAGAGGAACGGACAGTTCTTCCGACTTACCAGATAAAGTACACCCCAAACTACTATGTCCTCCCTCGGGTTTTTGTCCATGGGGACCTTTAGAGACTTGAAATTTGGAGGTTCGGCAGAACTTAAAGGTCCCCCCCAACTACTATGTCCCTGCTGCACGCGACCGGATTTAGACGGCCATCCTCCACCCCCTGATAAAATGAACTTGAATTTTGTTTGTAGGGAGATCATATCGAGTTCTTTGTACCAAACAAATTTCTAGTCTCTATCGCTCAGAGTTGAGTATGATCGTGGGAATTTCACAAAACCGATGAGGGACCATAGTAGTTTGGGGTGAACTTTAGCAAATCTTCGTACCCTCCAATTTCAAGTCTCTACTTCTCTTCAGGAACCGGATTTGGTAAGTCGAAGACCTGTCCGTTCCTCTCATAGCGCTTCATATTGTATCATGAGCTGTCATGAGCGCCATGATACACTCATGACACCTCATGATACACTCATGAGCGCTCATGAGACGTTGAAACACCTAAAACGTCTCATGAGCGCTCATGAACACTCATGATACACTCATGACACACTCATGATACACTCATGAGCGCTCATGAGAGGAACGGACAGGTTCCTTCCGACTTACCAAATCCGTTTCCTGAAGAGATAGAGACTTGAAATTTGGAGTTACGAAGATCTTGCTAAAGTCACACCCAAACTACTATGTCCCTCACTCGGTTTTTGTGAAATTTCCACGCCATAACTCAACTCCCTGATGAGATAGAGACTTGAAATTTGTTTTGTACAAAGAACTCGATATGATCTCCCTACAAAACAATTTCAAGTCTCTATCTTATCAGGGGGTGGAGCTATGGCCGTCTAAAATCCGGTCGCGTGCAGCAGGGACATAGTAGTTTTGGGGGACCTTTAAGTTCTTCCGAACCTCCAAATTTCAAGTCTCTAAAGGTCCCCCTTTACAAACCCGAGTGAGGGACATAGTAGTTTGGGTGTACTTTTACTGGTAAGTCGGAAGAACCTGTCCGTTCCTCTCATGAGCGCTCATGAGTGTATCATGAGTGTGTCATGAGTGTATCATGATGGTATCATGACCGCTCAGGACGTTTTTAGTGTTTCAACGTCTCATGAGCGCTCATGAGAGACGTTTTGACCTACATGTGCTCATGAGTGTATCATGAGACATGTCTCATGAGACATATGTCTCATGAGACGTTAGGGTTAGAGTTGGGTTAGGGTTAGGGTTATCCTTTAGGTCTAGGGCCCATAGGATAGGGTTAGGGTTGACCCATTATAGGCTTGGACCTAGCCCTACCCTCTACGGGTCCCTAGACCTAAAGGAAGCCCTAACCCTAGCCCACCCTAAACCCAACCATAACCCTAACGTCTCATGAGACATATGTCTCATGAGACATGTCTCATGATACACTCATGAGCACATGTAGGTCAAAATGTCTCATGAGCGCTCATGAGACATTGAAACAGAGATGGGATGAGACATATGTCTCATGAGCGCTCATGAGCAAGGTCTCATGAGCACTCATGAGCGCTCATGAGACACTCATGATACACTCATGATACACTCATGAGCGCTCATGAGACGTTGAAACACCTAAAAACGTCTCATGAGCGCTCATGATACACTCATGATACACTCATGACACACTCATGATACACTCATGAGCGCTCATGAGAGGAACGGACAGGTTTTTCCGACTTACCAAATCCGGTTCCTGAAGAGATAGAGACTGAAATTTGGAGGTTACGAAGATCTTGCTAAAGTACACCCCCAACTACTATGTCCCTCACTCGGGTTTTGTGAAATTTCCCACGATCATAACTCAACTCCCTGATGAGATAAAGACTTGAAATTTGTTTTGTACAGAACTCGTATGATCTCCTACAAACAAATTTCAAGTCTCTATCTATCAGGGGGTGGAGCTATGCCGTCTAAAATCCGGTCGCGTGCAGCAAGGGACATAGTAGTTTGGGGGACCTTTAAGTTCTTCCGAACCTCCAAATTTCAAGTCTCTAAAGGTCCCCCTTTACAAAACCCGAGTGAGGGACTAGTAGTTTGGGTGTACTTTATCTGGTAAGTCGGAAGAACCTGTCCGTTCCTCTCATGAGCGCTCATGAGTGTATCATGAGTGTGTCATGAGTGTATCATGAGTGTATCATGACCGCTCATGAGACGTTTTTTTTAGGTGTTTCACACGTCTCATGAGCGCTCATAGACGTTTTGACCTACATGTGCTCATGAGTGTATCATGAGACATGTCTCATGAGACATATGTCTCATGACGTTAGGTTAGAGTTGGGTTAGGGTTAGGGTTATCCTTTAGGTCTAGGGACCCATAGGGATAGGGTTAGGGTTGACCCATTATAGGCTTGGACCTAGCCCTACCCTCTACGGGTCCCTAGACCTAAAGGAAAGCCCTAACCCTACCCCAACCCTAAACCCAACAATAACCCTAACGTCTCAGTGAGACATATGTCTCATGGACATGTCTCATGATACACTCATGAGCACATGTAGGTCAAATGTCTCATGAGCGCTCATGAGACATTGAAACAGAGATGGGATGAGACATATGTCTCATGAGCGCTCATGACAAGGTCCATGAGCACTCATGAGCGCTCATGAGACACTCATGATACACCTCATGATACACCATGAGCGCTCATGAGCCGTTGAAACACCTAAAAACGTCTCATGAGCGCTCATGATACACTCATGATACACTCATGACACACTCATGATACACTCATGAGCGCTCATGAGAGGAACGGACAGGTTCTTCCGACTTACCCTTTATCTTATCAGGAACAATAATAACAATAACAATAACATTTAACATTTATAAATCGCTTTTGAGCGAAAAGTGTTTATCTCGATCGACTTAAATACTAAAGCGTCTTTCGATCAAAACTCGCTTTCTAAAGCGCATCTTCGTATCAATGTCCTTCCGAAAGTCTCGTTGTCATATAATTAAATACATATTAATAAGTATAAATAAAAACAGCATAAACTGCCAAATATAATTAATAAATAGTTATAATGTTAATCAAAACCATAAACCGAACACTGAATATCCACAAATGCAATCTTACAAAAGTCTACAAAATATAGCGCAACAAGGCCATAGATCTCAACTGTAAAAATTACTACACCAGTCTCAATAAGGAACTTGAAAGGTCAAAAGGTGTGCCCGTCATGGAAAAGATGAGGTCTAATCAGGTAATGTTGAGCTTGGTCTTGAAAATGGTGTATTTGTGTCTTGCAGAGTATGATAGTGAACGATAAGACTTCAAATCCCTTTGGCAACATTGTGATGTGATATCCTGTGAAAGAGAGTTGATAGATTTGTACATGAAACGAAAATGGAAAAAGCAACTACAACTTCAAACTTTTCAACACTACTTTAAACAAATTAATTTGAGGAGCGGCAACCCCCTCCTCAACCCTTAGACGCAGCCAAATGACCAATGACCAGACCGTCAAAGATGTACTGGCGGAGCTGAAAAATGCTGTCGGAGCGAAGGGGAGGTAGTGATTGAGGCCTACGACTACCATGCCGATCATACCGTTAATGTGGACTCCATTGCAAGTAAGAAGGTGGAGGAACTGGGTCCGGTCTGTAAGGCTCTAAACGTGTTCTTGTCGGGCGGGATGGGAAAAGCCGAGAAATGACGGAGTTGCGGATAAGATCGCTACGTATTGGGGGTTGTTTCCTATCGGCTGTCAAATTGTGGTGAAATTACAGGGTTAAACTTGGTACCACACCCCCTTTATCTTGTTTTCTTTGCGGACAAGGGCCCACTCATGCAAGCAGTCAATTAAGGGGAACCGTAAAGGCTCAGTGTGGGTTTGCTCGTATTGCTGGGAGAAAAATGAGCCTAAGACCGACATCACTGTTGTTGAAACGCCAGAGATAAAGCCCGATGATGAGAAAAAGGACGAACCAGAGGATGATGGAAAAACTCTGGAAGGACCCCAAGAACGTGTAAGCACTTTCTCAACCGGAAGTGCCGCTATGGACGAAATGGAACCAAGGAAGTAGAGGGGAGGTCATGTCCGAAACTCCACCCGAAACTCTGCAAGAGGTTTTGTAACTATAATGGGGCATCGAAACGCTTGGGATGCGTGAAAGGTGGTTCGTGTAAGTTCTACCCACCCTCCCCTATGCAAGGGATCTGAGGTGAGACGGGAGTGCTATGATAAAATGTGCACACTGAATCACCTTCTACATACAAACGGATCGTATAGAAGGGCGAGGAGAAGATCGACCGGTCCAGGACAGGACCAAGCACACTCCCAGGCAGCTGGAGACCGGGCGGAAGATTTTAACTCAAAACGCCCAAAGCAAGCTCCAGGAAACAGGAACAAGAACCCGGCTGAAAAGTTCTCTCAGCCAGACGAGAGGGTGACCCATGATTTTTTGGAGATGAAACTGGAAGTTCTGAAAGCCGAGATACCAGTCGGTGAGACCCAGTTTTTGGACTTAAAGTCGTTTCTGCAGCGGCAGTACGGAGCAGGGGAGAAACCCACAATCCTTGGGGACTAGCAGGAACCCAGCCCCGTATCAAACTTTCGCCTATTAAATGCTAGGAGTTTCTGTCCATCAGCTGAGAGTACCTGGAAGTTAGAGGTAGTGCGTGATATGGTGGACGAGGACGCACACCAGTGGCATTTTTAGGGATTACCGAGAAGGGGGAGGTTCTTGCGAGAAATCAGGATGGGAATTGAGTATCTGAAGGTGGAACTTTTTAGCACCTCAACCTTCTTCCAAGCTCTGCAGTAAAGTCGAGAAATTCATTGAGGACTTTCTCTATCGCTTGGTAATCCCAGAAGTCTGGACTCTTCACCAGCAGAGCACGTAGATCCTCACAATCGTCTTCGATGCATCGACTTGGCGCTTGGCAGGGGGCTCTGTCATGAATTTACGTCCTAAGGGGAGAGAGAGAGTGAAGTTGTAAAACGAGTTTCAGGATTAATAAAGGTGTTCGGGATAGCGATAAAGGACTATAATAATGGGCTGGAGGATACTGACTTCGGAATTAGTTCTAGTGAGTTCTGGGTTTGATGTATTTATTTAGTAACAAGCATATATAATCAACTCGTGTAATTATTTACACGAGTTGATAGGCTTGTTACTTTTCATCTGGGGTCATATCGGCCATCGGGACGGGTTGGGCTGTGTTTTGGGGTTTGCAGGGTTGTAGGCGACTGGCGAGGGTCAGGAGGCTTGCTGGCTAGTGCTTCTAAGCAGTTAGTTGATTAAAAACTCAATTTACTGCTGTAAAATTAATTAATAAAATGTCCATACACGACATACGGCTAAATTAAAATATATTTATAAATAAAATTAGTTTTAAAAACAAGATTGTCTCTATTGTGGTATCAGTGATATATTATTAATACCAGTAGCCCCTCTACTCTTCAAGTCATTATCTTCACTTTCATCACTTTCCCCAAAATAGCAATTAGGCTGATCAAAGTATTTACCCTTGAAATGTCTGTCAGTGGGAGTTGGGCGAATATTAGGAAAAAGCTCACGTTCACCCAAATCAGAACACTGCTGACTGCAAAATAACTAATAAGTTAACAAGTTAGTTCTCCTTGTCATTTAAAGCGTTGACCAGATCAGTTATTGCGGAGATGAGGTCCTGAGGCGTTAGTTTTATGGTTTCACAAGAAGAAACCTATCAGAGATCAACATTAGCCACGCAGGGTGTTTGCTCCTAATCGCAAACTCAACCATCCATTCATCGGACATCGTAGAACTTTTCTTCTCACACATCACCGTTACAAGGTATTTGAACACTCCGTCTACCTGGTACATTGTAGCCCACGGCAACATCCACTCCCAGACCTCTTTCAGTGTTGCATGTTCGTTAGCACCCTTTCCACCCTCACCAAGAACCAGCTGAGGGGCCTCCAAGATACGCTGAGGGGCTGAGGGAACGGTTATAGTTCGGGTTCGACCTTCCTCAAAACTTGAAGCAAGCATGCTTTTCAGAATGGGAGATGAACAGATCTGTTCGGTAACCTCCACCCCCTGGTGCCCCTTCCTCTCCAAGGATTCTCACCATCCCATTCCCTTGTTCATTCTTAACCTCTCGCGGTTCATTCTTAACCTCTCTCGGTTCCTCAAATTTAGTCTGTACGCCCTGGAGGTAACGGACGAGACAGAGGAACAATCGAAGAAGTAATTCCGGAGGATCAGACTCTCTGAGCTCTAACTGCTTACAGACGGAAGGAAGCATTGCCTCAGTATTCCATCCCGCAACTATTAACATATCCGAGAGTTCCGCCAGATATTCTTCTGGAGAATTTTTACGGAGCTTAGTCATGCTCCGAAGTACGTTTACATTGTCAACATCCATTGCAACGAAAAAGTTCAAAAGACTCATGTGGTCAGTTCGGGATTTCCGTAGTTTGTGGATATTGCAAAGACTAATACCGCTAATCAGGGGATGTGTGTTGATGTACCAATGGTAAGATTGGCCAGAGTTATATAAATCTCCAAACGACATGGTGAACCAGGTACCGTATTTGACAAACAGGTCCATGACAAGAGTGATGTGATCTTTATTTAGAGAATCACGGAACACTGTGTCCTCAGCCAAGCCTATTACATCGTTTGTTACTGTCGCTGCAACTTCCTTCACTTTTTCAGAGGAATTATATACAGAACCGGTACAATCCAAGTCGCGAAGGACTTCTAGAATGTGATGATGACTTCTTGAAGTTGTTTCTTTTGGGATTCATCAGACACCTTAGTTTCCCCTCTCCAGAGATTATAGAGGGCATCACGTGAGTTTTCGCCCAGGTTGTCCGACAATCACGGGGTGTAGATATCAAAGCAGACAGTGCGAGGTAAATCTCTTCAGCGATGGGCAGTCCCTTCCGGTTTATTTTTCGAAGTGCCTCAATAACATACACACATCTATCATCAACCCATTTAGATTTGAGAACGGTGATGAAGGCTTTGTTTCTACTTTCTTCAGCGGTTTTGTATAACACCATTTTGGCATCACCTGCATCGGCATCTACGAACAGTTTAGCTAGATTATTTGGACACAAAACACATATCTCCTCCACCAAATCACCGAAAGTTTTCTTTAACTTTTCAACGAGACCACTCGTCAAGGACATATTTTTATGCATGCTTAAAGAACTATGAACTGTTTTAGTAATTTTTAAGACTATGCTACCTTCCAAACAGTGGTGTCTAGCGTTAAACTCGGCAACAGAGTTAACCAGGGTCAAAAATGCTTCAAATGTATCCTCCCCTACAAGCGAAAAACCTCTCATCATCTTAGCCACCTCCGTAAAGATCAGTTTATCATTTTTAGTCAGAGTGTTCTTAGCCAACGCTCGTGAGTCCAGATAATTTAACACTTTCTGAACGGCAAATAGTGGAACCTTGACTTGATGACTATATGACGTTTTGTTCAGAAACTTTAGGGATTGGAGGTAGCACTGTGGTATGTGTATGAAATTGTCGACGACGTAAGATCGATAATAGTCGTTCCACTCAGTGTGTGCCAGCACATTCAAAATTTTAAGAAGGCTGTTAATAACAGGCGGGGGAAGGTTCTCGCGAGAAATCAGGATGGGAATTGATTATCTAAGGTGGAACTTTTGAGCACCTCAACCTTCTTCCAAGCTCTGCAGTAAAGTCGAGAAATTTCATTGAGGCTTTCTCTATCGCTTGGTAATCCCAGAAGTCTGGACTCTTCACCAGCAGAGCACGTAGATCCTCACAATCGTCTTCGATGCATCGAGCTTGACGCTTGGCGGGTGGCTCTGTCATGAATTGACGTCCTAAGGGGAGAGAGGAGAGGAGTGAAGCAGAAAGAGTTTAGGGATTTTAAGGAGTTTAGAGATCTAAGGGAATGCAGCCGGACCTCGTTTACAAGGATTTTACCAGGATGTTGTTCTCATCTGAGGACAAATAAGTTAAAAACCCTGGTATACCAGGAATGCGGGCTGATTAGTTACGTTTTCCATGGACTTCGTGATAGGTGGTTCGAATTAGGTTCGAGTTGGGAATTTTTTCCATGTACAGGTATGTGATCAATTGACTAACAACACAGTTTGCTGTAAGATAATAATAATAAATGTCGACAAGACGGCCTTTGAAGTTTGAAAAAGTTAACTTAATAAAATGCCTAATAATTATCTTCATCAGAGTAACTATCTTTACTTTAATCACTCTCCCCATAATCATAATTGTTACCATCAAAATATTAACTTTCATAATATTTGTGAAAATATTTGGAACAAGAGGGTCCTCTGTTGCTGTCGGCAATAATAACTGATAATTGTGACCAGATAGTTGTCAGTGTCCTTTAATGCGTTGATCAGTTCAGTTATTGCGAAATTAGGTCCCGAGGTGGCAGATTTAGGGTTTCAACAAGGACAAATCTGTCAATACCAACATCAACCACGCTGGATGCTTACTCCGAATCGCAAACTCAACCAACCAATCATCGGCAGCTTAGACTCTTTAGACTGATTGTCCCTACTCATCGCCTCCACAAGGTATTTGAACACTCCGTCAACCTGGTACATGGTTGCCCACGGCAACATCCACTCCAGACCTCTTTCAGTTTTGCATTTTCTTCAACCCCCTTCCCATCCTCACCCAGAATCAGCTTGAGGGCCTCCAAGATGCGCTGAGGGGCGAGGGAACGGTCATGGTTCGGGTTCGACCTTCCTCAAAACTTGAAGCAAGCATGCTTTCTCAGATGGGAGATACAGATCTTGTTCGGTAACCTCCACCCCTGGTGCCCCTTCCTCTCCAAGGATTCTCACCATCCCTTCCCTTGTAATCTCTTAGAAGGATGTAAGAAGCTAATCTGTTTCCAACTTGGAAACCCAAACTCGCTATACAACTCTGGAAATACCGTACAAGACGAGGAAGTCGGAGAAGTATTTTCTGGAGGATAAGTCTCATGCAGATCAATGATTTCACAGACAGAATGAACCAATGAATTTCCCAGAGATGATTACGATCACGAATTGCTTTTTGCAGAAATAATTCGGAGAGTTTAACCAGATATCGTTCGGGGATGTTTCACGAAGATTGGGCAACATTGAGAGAAAGTCCTCCGTACGAAAAGCGCCAAAATCCCAATACCTATTGACATCAAGCTTCCGTCGTAACTTGTATATCTCATGAATACCAATACTTTTCAATAACGAGTGCGTTGAAATCTGCCAAAGTAAACATGTTTTGGAGCTAAGACCCGAATATTTTTGGTGACCAGGTTCCATACTTCGCAAACAAGTCCATAACAAGAGTGATATGATCTTCAATCGGAACAACACGGAATACTGTGTCCTCAGCCAAGCCAATGACATTTTGCGTAACTTTGGCTACCACTTCCTTGACTGATTGATCAGTGTCACAAGCCAAGTCGCGAAGAGCTCTTAGAAATTTGATGATCACTTCACTTAGTAGTTTCTTCTGGGATTCCTTAGACACCCTTAGTTTCCCTCTCTCAAGGAAGATGTAGAGGGCATCACGTGAAGCTATCACCCAGTTCTCCATAGGTTCACGGGGTTCCGATATAAAAGAAGACAGAGCCTGGTAAATCTCTTCGGCTATGGGCAGTCCCTTCCGGTTGATGTTCCGAACCGCTTCAATAACCTTGTCAGATATCTTATCAGCACTTCTCTCATTAAGAACGCTGGCGAAGGCTTTGTTTCTTCTCGCTTCCGCAGTTTTGTACAAGGTCATTTTGGCATCCCCGCCAAGGTATACTAGTATGTAGAGTTCGGCTAGCTTATCTGGAGATAAGATACATATTTCCTCAACCAAAACACCAAGATTTTCCTTCAATTTCCCCACATGAATACCTCTTATGTTAATACAGCTGAGCACCTCTGTGGTAATCTGAAACACGATGTTACGATCCAAGCAATGTAGTTTAGAGTTTAACTCGGAGACAGAAATTAGCAGGGCCACAAATTCGTCCCTTCCGTTAAAACCTCCATCGTAGTTTGCAATAAATTTCGCCAACTCAATAAAGATCAGTCTATCGTTTTTAGGCAGAGTTTTCTTAGACATCTTTAATTCAAGATAGTGCAAAACTTTTTGAACGGGTGAGAGCTGAACAGAAAATCCACTAGTACCGTTAACGGCGTTAAGAAACCTCAAGGATTGAAGGTAACAGGCTGGAAGTGGCAAAATGTTGTGAACAACGAACGATTGATAGCATTCACTCCAAAATATTTTATCATAAGGCTTCATCTCAACCAAAATCTTAAGAAGGTTGTTAATAACAGGGGGAGGAAGGTTCTTGCAGCGCATCATGATGGGAAATGAGTAAGGGAAAGAGGATTCTTTTAGATCCTTAATCATCTCCAAAGATTTGCAGTATAGTCGAAAAATGTCGTGAAGAACTTTTTGAATTGATTTGTAGTCCCAGAGGTTTGGACTCTTGGCCAGTTGGCTACGAAGATCTTCGCAATAGCTTTCGATGTCTCGAGCACGGCGTTTGGCAGGTGGTTCAGTCATGAACGACGTCCTACAAGGGGGAGAGAAAGTGACTTTAGAATGTGTCGACTGTCGATTCTAGGGCGTAGATCTACATCTACGTTCGAGGGGATAGAAGGTGGGGTGTTATACCCTCATGGGTAGTGGGTTGGAAAATGAAAGGATGCAGATGTCATGGGGGTTTTGAGGTCCTGCAATCTACTTACTAGATTATCACGACTAGTGAAATAGAAAACCCAGTACAGGTTTGATTGATTAAAAACACGCCTTATTGTAACAAAAACTGAAACAAGATTATTTGCACTATGTAATCATAGTGCTGTATTTCCCTACTCATGTTCATGTTCCCAGTCAGACTGATCACACTGACAGGTAATCTGACCGCTTCAATTGGACATTGAAACGTGAGATGGGCTAATTTAGCCGCTGTTTGTGCTCTAGGTATACTAAGTAGTTACTACATAATATATAGTAGTTACTACATATCTATGATATTGTGATCTAATATCATATATGCGGACAAACGGTGGCACACCCTAGTAAAAATTGCGAGACCTTAACGGCGTTTTATGAGAACGTTGAGCCCGTCCTCGAGCGTGCGGCTCGTGGACGGGCTCGTTAAGGGCTGCACTGCATCACGTAATGAACTCATCCTGTAGGATAAACGAGATCGTTGCACGGCTCAACGTTCTCGCAATTTTTAGTAGGGTAGTTATAGGATGCGGAATAATGAACAATTAGCTGCAACAAACACCACTCGAGGTAATGCTCGAGTTACTATTTCAAATCTGAGGTATTTAAACACGTGCTAAAATCTGGGTGGGTGCTTCGCATCCACACGGGCAGGGGGATATAAAAAGTGAGTATACATAATTGATAAAAATATCCCATGCTAGTAAAAAATAATCAGTATCAGAGCTCCTTACGTGTCTAAATTCCACCAGACTCGCAATTTATAAGTACTACCAATAATCATCAGAAGGACTTTGGAACCCTCGCACTGTCACCAGAAGGACTCGTCGTCAGAGTCACTATCATGTTCACTGTCATCACTGGCTCGATATTCATAATTGTCACGATTAAAATATTTGGATCCGCTAAAATGACAGTCTTCTGGGAGAATATCTGGTACCAACGTATGGACACGCACACCCTCATAGTACTGTTGTTGGCAAAAATAACTGATAATGTTCGGCAGATAGTCATAACCAGTGTCCTTTAATGCATTGATCAGTTCAGTTATCGCGAGTATTAGGTCCCGAGGTGGCAGATTTAGGGTTTCAACAAGAAGAAATCTGTCAGATACCAACATCAACCACGCTGGATGCTTACTCCGAATCGCAAACTCAATTAACCAATCATCGGACAGCTTAGAATCTTTAGACTGATTGTCCCTACTCATCGCCTGCACAAGATATTTGAACACTCCGTCAACCTGGTACATGGTTGCCCACGGCAACAACCACTCCCAGACCTCTTTCAGAGTCGCATACTCGTCAGCACCCTTTCCACCCTCACCCAGAATCAGCTTGAGGGCCTCCAAGATGCGCTGAGGGGCTGATGGAACGGTTATAGTTCGGGTTCGACCTTCCTCAAAACTTGAAGCCAACATGCTTTTCAGAATGGGAGATGACAGATCTTGTTCGGTAACCTCCACCCCTGGTGCCCCTTCCTCTCCAAGGATTCTCACCATCCCCTCCACTTGTAATCGCTTGGAAGGATGTAAGTGGTTAATCTGTTTCTCCACTATTGATTGCCCAAATTCTGTCTGTGCACTCTGGAAATACCGTACAAGACAGAGGAATAGTCGGAGAAGTAGCTCTGGAGGATCTGTCTCATGCAGATCAATGATTTCACAGACAGAATGAACGAATGACTTAGAACCTTCTTCTTTAATTGGATAGTATGAAATACCAGCACCACAATAATAAGATACTGATTTTGCCAGAAAGAATTCGGAAAGTTTCACCAGATAATCGTTCGGGGATGTTTCACGAAGATTGGACAGCATTGAGAGAATTGCCTCTTTACGACGTGTTCTCACAACGCCAAATTCCCCAAATTTCCTGAGATCAAGATTCTCTTCTATATTGCAAATCTCGCGAGTACCAACACCTTTTAGCACTGGGTGGGTGTAAATATGCCAAAGTAACGATTGGCATGAAATAAATGACCCAAGACTCGATGTTGTTTGATAATGTGGTTTAAAATATTTGGTGACCCAGGTTCCATACTTTGCGAACAAATCCATGACAAGAGTGATTTGATCGTCAGTCAGAAAAACACGGAATACTGTGTCCTCAGCCAAGCCAATGACATCTCGCGTAACTTTGGCTACCACTTCCTTGACTGATTGATCAGTGTCACAATCTAAGTCGCGAAGGGCTCTTAGGAATTTGATGATCACCTCATTGAGTCGTTTCTTCTGGGATTCCTTAGACACACTTTTTTTTCCCTCTCTCAAGGAAGATAAAGAGGGCGTCACGTGAAGCATTCGCCCAGGAATGCGCCAATTCACCGGGTTTCGATATGAAAGAAGACAGGGCCCGGTAAATGTTTTCGGCTATGGGAAATCCCTTCCGGTGAATGTTCTTAACTGCCTTGATAACATCATATGATCCGTTTTCAGCACTACTCTTTTTTAGGACGCTGACGAAGACCTTGTCTCTCTTCGCTTCAGCATTGTACTAATGCTGTATTGCTTGAGAACGTGTAGAGTTTGGCTAGTTACCTGGGGATAAAGTACATATTTCCTCCACCAAATCACCAAGAGTTTTCTTCAACTTCCCCACAAATATATTGTCTCCTGTCAATAGCTGAGCACCTGTCTGGAAATACTTAACAAGATGTCACCATCAAGGCAATGGAGATTAGAGTTTAACTCAGCAACAGAGTTAAGCAAGGCCACAAATTCTTCCCGTTTCAGAATATCATATCCAAGTTACCTATCATTTTCCGCCCTCAATATAGATTAGTCTATCGTTTTTAGCAGAGTTTTCTTAGATGACATCTTTGATTCAATATAGTGAAACACTTCTTGAACAGCTGAGAGCGGAACAGAATTTCTGTAAGTGTTTTAAAGAAACTTCGAACATTTCGTGCTGTTAAGAAACCTCAAGGATTGTAGGTGCAGGCTGGAAGCGGCAGGAAATTGTTGATGACGAAAGACCGGTAGCATTCATTCCAGTAAATTTCATCACGCATCACAACCACTCATTTCGACCAAAATTTTAAGAAGACTGTTAATACAGGGGGAGGAAGGTTCTTGCGGGAAATCAGGATGGGAATTGGTAAGGGAAAGTGGAGTCTTTTAGGTTCTGAATCATCTCCGAAACTTGCATTTAGTCGAAAATGTCGTTAAGAACTTTCTGAATTGATTTGAGTCCCAGAGGTTTGGACTCTTGGTCGTAACTACGAAGATCCTCGCAATAGCTTTCGATGCCTCGAGCACGGCGTTTGGCAGGTGGTTCAGTCATGAACGACGTCCTACAAGGGGGAGAGAAAGTGAGTTAGAAAGCGTCTACAAAAAAGAGGGATACTTTGCTCTTTCAAACTCGTCTTGCCATTTGGAAAGGATTTTTAAGGCACACGTAAAAGTTGTTGAGCCAGTCCAATGGGCTGGGGGCCACCGTCCGTGGTGGATGAAGGTGGTTTGCAGCTGATAGCTGCGGTGTTCTGCTCGTTTTCCGGAGCTGTATCAAACATTATTGGCAAACGCTGCTGGCCCCGACAGCGCGGGATAAGGCAGCACTTTTCAACAACATTCAGGACAAGGAATGTTCTTGGCAAACGTTGCTGCCCCCGATAGCGGGATAGACAGTGCTTTTCAGGGAATTTTCAAAACAAAAATTGAAAAAAAAATTTTGTTTTGAAAAAAAATTCTAAAACGTAAACACTTTATTACATAATTAAGAATAAATTTTCTAGCGGAGAATATGACCAAAATTGGATAAAAGGCTAAATACAATCTATACTTGTTTCAATTGCCATTGAAGCAAAGGGTCACCAAATCATTTACAACCTGTCACTACGTACACTCTTCAACGCATCAATGATCCAGCTGCTCTCAGCCACTCTCCTTGATACGCTTTCCCTTATCAGAGTGGAAGAAGTTGTAAGCTTTGCTTAAGATTGTAGAAAGGTAGCAGGTAAAGTCACCCACTTTTTGGCACATGACGGTACGTGCAGTAGCGCGCAATCGGAGCAACTTGCGCGCGATGACGCGCAGTGAATTTCAAAATCCCGGCAAGTAAAAGTTTCAAATTTGAAATTTCAGAATTTCAACTCCACCAAAATTTTTCGTCTTGTGTTCGGTTTTCCGTTTTCGGTTTTGCGTTTGAACAGATGTCAAGTAGTCAAACTTAATACTTATTACAATTAAAAAAGTTGTTATGAAACTATGCGTAAGGTAACAAATCTTCGTTTCAGATATAACCCGACGGCCTACATTGATTTAAGTGTGAAAATTGATTAAACCATAACCAAATAAATAAATGTTGATACTGTAATTGGTATCAATTGATTACCCTTTGGCCCTCTAATGTCAATAACATGGAACTACTAAACTAGTAAGTTTAAGTAACAGCTCGGTCAACCACGCCAGCATACATCCACACAGACACGCTCTAAAGCTGCCACTGTTGCCAAGATCTATCCACCCATCAACACCTGCTAAAGGGGCACTCATAAGTCTCATAGAGACTGAGGGACATAGTAGTTTGGGGTGTACTTTAGCGCACGTACCGTCTTGTGCCAAAAAGTGGGTGACTTTACCTGCTACCTTGTAGAAATATAAGGAACTCTATAATTAAGAATAACAAAATTAGAATTATTTTTTGGCCATATTCTTAATTTTAGGTTCGCTGATTTGCAGTAGGGTAAATTAATTTTGGGCTCCGACAAAACAGGTGCCTTGTCCAGTTGGAATGCGCTGCAGCCCCCTCATGCGCAGCCCCCTCATGCACGCACCCCCGCAATATAAGGGGGCCTGTTTTCAGGGAGGCCACGACTGTGAAGGAGTGGCCAAAATCTTCTCCACCCTGTACACCATCACTCAGCCACTGACGGGATTTAACTGGACCTGCCACTCCTGTACCGAGAAGGGTAGTCTTGATCTAATGTCGAGGATACCTGTTATTCGGGGAAAGATGATCCCGTGGTAGTGCCATTGAAATTATCACCCCAGACGTTACTGAGAAGCTGTATCTGGCGAGGGCTCAAGCAGGGAATCATCTAAGGTCCCTTGTGCATTCCTGGCAGAAGGCTACTGCAGACACGGGATATCCGGTAAAAAGGAAGTGAATGGGGAACCTGCCGTTTTCTCCACCGTAAAGTTTGCAGGAAATTTACTGTACGGATCTCATTCCCGCCATGGCTGTAAGTCGGGTTCAAGTGCTCTAAACTCCACCCAAAACTATGTGAGGGCTACAGCGGAGAAAGAAGGAACGACAGTGCTTAAACCCTGATTGCCCGCATCTCCACCTAAAGGTACACGGAGGAAAGAGGAAAACCCGGAGAGGAAAGAACGTCAGGAATTGTTAGGACAACACGGCAACCTAACACCCACACCACTGACCAGAGAGAGAGAGAGTGCAGGATGACAACTCCCTCTTAGCGGCTCACCATTGCGACCAGTTTCGCAGCAAACCCTGGACATCTACAATCGGGTTTTCTGAGCATTGTCTTGAAGGAGGTCAGGAATGCAAGAGAAGTCACTGAGGCAAGCGGACAGAATGGAGAAATTCTCTCCCAGCTTGGCCCCACCCACAGCGAATCAATGCTGCACAACCAGCTGGCCCACCACTTACAAGCACACCCGCCGGTGCAGTACACCCTACCTACAGGTACCCTCACTCAGGAGTACATCGTCAACTCCCGACCCAAAATACTGCCCTCTCAAGATTATCCTACTAAATGGGAGAAGTATTTCACCGGCTGCAGGGGGCAACACTCGGTGGAAACTCCCTTTCATCGGGCTGTTTTGTTAAACAACCCAAACTCCCCGCCGACAGTTGCCCTTGCAATAACGGAGTCATGGTTGAAAAACTACATTGCAGATGCCCAACAAAAATGCAAGGATACAGCACCTTCCGTTCTGACCGTCCTACCGGAAAGGAGGAGGTTGTGTTTTGTACATTCGTAGGACATCCCAATCAGCTACGCATACTCATTCAGTGACCGGGAATGCATCTGGTATGGCTTTTAGTAAAGCTAAAAACATGTTGTTTTTCATGTGTCTACCGTCCCCCCGATTCATCTGACCAGTCCTTCATCACAGTTATGAATGATCTCCGATAAAATCGATCTCCTGTCCAATGAAAGGAGCCCTGAAATGTTTATCATGGGCGATCTAAACTTGCCGTTGTTCAACTGGAAAGAAGAATCCTCTGCCGTCAGCTGCTGCTAACATAGCGGCTTATCAACGCACTGTGACCTTCATTGAGGAAAATTTTCTAACTCAGGTCGTAGACAAACCAACCAGAAGAAGTAATACTCTGGATGTTATAATGACCAACTCACCCCAATACGTATCACTGTGACAACTGAAGAGACAAAGATCTCTGACCACAGAATAGTTGACTGTACCCTGGTGATAAACCCCCTTATGAAGACAGTAGACACCATCAAAAAGTGGGCACCACATGAGTTTTCGAGGGTTGGACATTCCAAAAGCAATTTTGAAGAAATGAATGTGGACATTGCTTCTGTTGATTGGGACAAACTGCAGACATTATGTGAAGAGTCTGGAGACCCTGTTGGTGACAATTCAAAGAACTTTTCATTCTAACTGTTCTGCAAATCACCATCAAGCACACCCCTCAGAAGATTCAGCGGAGAAATTCAGCCCCCTGGAACCACTGAGAAGGAGAAGCGGAAGTTAAAGCAAGACTTGGAGCAATGTCTTCTGTCAACGTTACATCTCAAAAGCTGAGAACTCCAAGACGAACTCACAGCACTTGAGGACAGATACAACGCTGTAGATGAATCAATCAGAAGAAGGAACACAGCGCCATTAAGACGATCAAGGTCAACCCACGATATTTCTTTTCCTACGCAAAACGACTATCAAAAGTTAATCGAACATTGCCCCTCTCAAACGTGATGATGGAACACTCACCACAGACAACCACTGAAAAAGCGGAACTCCTGCAAAAACAGTACTGCCGTGCTTTCAGTGATCCAGACGGTGGAGACTTGTGAAAAGTCTTTCTTGGGTTGAGGATAGCAGTGCGATTTTGGAGGATTTCACATTTACGTCTGATGAATTAAGGAGCCCTCTCAGAACTTGATCCTGCTTCTGCCGGACCAGATGGTGACATCCCTGCTAAAATTCTCAGTGCTTGTAAAGCCACTCTTGCTGTACCACTCTTTCTTCTTGGGAGCGGTCCTTCGAGAAGGAATAACCCCCCAAACCTGAAAAGCAGTACACACACCAATCTTCAAGCGTGGTGACAAAACTCTTGCTGTTAACTACCGCCCTGTTTCACTGACTTCTAACTGTGCTAAAAACATTTGAACGAGTTGTACGAAACAAGTTGGTGATCACCTTGAAAGTAACAATCTTCTACCAGATAGCCACACGGGTTTAGGAAGCAACGAAGCTGCCTCACACAGTTACTTGATCACATGGACGGAATCTTTCGAGAGCTAAACAGCGGAACGAAGTCGATGTATCTATTTGGACTATTCCAAAGCCTTTGACCGTGTCAACCATGCTATTCTTCTTGCCAACTGGAAAGCAGGCATCAAGGGAAAGTACTTAATTGGATAAAAGACTTCCTTTCTGGTCGGTACCAAACAGTTACTGTTGACGGTGAAAATCGAACTTCGAGCTGGTCAAAGTGAGTCCCTCAAGGGACCGTACTCGGCCACTCCTCTTTATCATCTACGTAGCTGATCTCCAAGCCAAGTAATCCACAGCAAAATCAGAACCTTTGCGGATGATACCAAGCTCCAAAAGATGTCGACTCGGAAGAATCAGGGCAGAAATGCAAGAGATCTCCAGCGTGTGGTGGAGTGGTCTGCAGCCAACTGTATGACACTTCATGAGGACAAGTTTGAGGTTATTCACTATACCTGAACAGAACATCCCTTCTCAGAGAACTGCCTTTCACCCATGACCTTAGCTCAATATGTGACTCCAGGTGGAAATGAAATACAGCCAACGGATACAGTGAAAGACCTTGGCATCACTCTATCAACAATGGCTCTTGGACAGACCATGTCATGAGATCTCATCAGAAGCACGAAGGATGGCCGCCTGGGCACTGAGAGCTTTTAAGATAGGTCAGTAACCACTATGCTGACACTCTACAAGTCACTAATAGGTGTTAAAGTAGAATACTGCTCACCTTTATGGTCGCCCTACAAGATTGGTGACATCCAGCGCTGGAGAGTATCCAGAGACAGTTTACCCGAAGGATCGAAGACATGGCACAACTGACTATTGGGAACGGCTGAAAAAGCTTAGACTGATGTCATTACAACGACGGAGGGAGCGATACTCGATAATACAAATGTGGAAAATCCATAACGGTGCAGCCCCTAACAGCACGAATACCCGGTTTTACCATCATCAACGGCTCGGCATCCGAGCCAAGTACCTACTCTTTACAGTGGAGCACAGAAGTCATTCTCAACAAAATACTTCCACTCTTTTACTGTAAGGGCCGCTCGGCTATGGAACACATTGCCGAAAGAGGTTAATACAGCAGTGACCTAGATACGTTCAAGATCCTGCTGGGCCGTTGGCTGGACCACTTCCCTGACAATCCACCTGTGAAGGGTTATTCTACCCGGAACAACAATTCTATCATGGACTGGGTTTTGAGGTTTGAGCTAAGGGGGATGCTGAAAAGACTGACACCGGTTACGATTCTGTAATAAAGTTTATTTATCAAGTTATCAAGTTTTATCAAGCCTGCAACGTATGCACACTTGTCCAGATTCTGGAACAAGTCTTTCAACTTACTGGTGTCACTACCATTGCCATTCTCAACTAGTCATCAGATTGGCAGATCGGTCAACTGTGGCGCTGGCCAGGGCAGCTAGTGGTGGTAGCAGGCAGCAGCGGTATCAAGAACGGACGAATAGCTGCTCATTTCCTCTTTAACAACAGTCCTGGACAGCACTATCTACTCTCTAGCTGGGAATCCTTCATCGAGATGATCGAGTCTTTTAGTGCACTAATCTCTTCCTGAAGGGTGATCATTTGCCTGTCAACGTTCCAGAAGCTCGTCCTTGACGGTGTCGAGACGTGTTTCTGGTGATCTTGAACTGTTCCACTAGTTTCTGTCTTTCTCTCTAGACTCGTCAACTGCAGCAGTCCGCCTCTTCTAACTCGAACTGTCTCCTGGCTACCTTTGACAAGGGCGAGCTCGGAACCAAAGAAGACCAGCCATGTCTGCAATCAATTAACCGTCTGATTAGTGTCAAGACTCGAGATGACGCCGGTTGTTATAATAGTATTAGGGTCAAACTCACCACCCTCCGACCTCCGTGTTGAGTCAGGGTAGAATCAAATTCAAATTCATAAATTTGCTTAACAACCGGATATTTAAAAAAATAAACCTCCTAAAAAGAGTCATTACTCAGTACACTCAGCACAGCGGACTCATAACACACTAACACGCATCATGGACCACCACTCTAGTATTGAGTTACTGTTTGCTTGAGCAGGATAACCGCTGATGGGTGGGTGTATCCGGAATGGTAGAGAGGAAACTACCTAGCTGAGATTTGAACTGATAAAGAGTTGGGGGCCTCCTTTACGATCGAAGCAAAGTGTTCCACAACCTTGCCCCCAGTACCCGCAAATGATTGTTCATATAGCGACAGTTAGATCGTTGAGCCTCGTACGAGTATCGAGGGACGACAGCACTAGGGCCAGAGCGGTGCCTGTCGACGAAACCATGTCAGTACTGTTGGGTATCTCATTGTTGTACACTTTCCACCAATAATCATAGTGACCTCTCACGTCGCGCGCTGAAGCGACAAAAGTCCCAGGGTTTGAAGTCGTTGCCAGTAGTTCAGCCCCTTGAGACCAACGATCTTACGGGTGTACGATCGTAGCCACCAACTTTTTCTCAAGTAGCTAGGATTGAGGTAGGCTCCAGCCGAATGAAGTCCGCTGTACTGCATTATCGCCAGAACTGAATACGCCATGTTGAGAACGCTCGATCAGCCATCTGGAACTGATATGGGCAGTACAGATGTACTGGGTCAGGAACACTAGCAGCTGTACAAAGTTTGCAGAGAGCTGCGAGTCTCGAGATACAAAATAGATAAGCGATATGTGCAGACCCCAAGTGCGTGCGTTTCCACGGCTTCATATAGGCCAACTTCATCGGCGAAGTAGCAGGTAAAGTCGGATTTTTTTTTAAACTGTCGCACCCCTGAAACAACAAAATGTGTCATATCTCCGATTCCTGATAAGATAGAGATTGAAATTTGTGGGTTCGGAAGAACTTAGCAGATCTTCGTAACCTCCAAATTTCAAGTTTCAATCTTATCAGGAACCGGACGGGGGGGGGGGGGGGGGCGGCTGAAGTTTTTGAAGTTTGAAGTTTTCCACCCTACTTTTTGAGTTTTTGAAGTTGACTTCAAAAACTTCAAAAACTCTACACTACTTTTTATAGCTATCAGTGACTATTATTTCACTTGTTTAGGTTAGTTTCATCCTTAATACATATTGTGGCAAAGTTATTCGTCCTTGTCTGCCCTTTCTCCCACAAACTAGTATACGTCGGACCCCGATTTACCGGGCCCCGATTTAACCGGAACCCCGATTTACCGAGAGGATAACTTCCCCCGATACGGAAAATAACGTTATTTGACCCCGATATACCGGGCACCCCGATTTACCAGCAAAACCCTTTCCCCCGAGGATCATCCTGGTAAATCGGGGTCCGACTGTATTTACAATGATTCCTATGAAATCCATGGCACAATTTGATGTAAAAATTTAAATTTTTTGTAAAAAACAGATATCATTTTCATTCTATAACTCAAAAAATGCCTAGAAAATGCTAAGAAAGTGTTTAAAAAATTGAAAGTAAATTTTCAAATTTTTTTTATATGAACACACGCGAGACCAGTTTGGAGGTCACCCAGTGCCCCCCACTCCAATCACATGATGCCGTGGACGGTGAAACCAGCCCTCAGGTTGGCACAGCCTTCTTCTTGTCTTAACATCCCCTTCATGGCCTCAAATCTCAGTTTTTGAGAAACACACAACAAGCTCAAAATGCTAGGCTCCAATTAGTTTAATTACAAAATACAAACAGACCAACTCGCAGTCAGCTATTCAATGATCCGTCAAAGTCTGGGGACATCAAGTCAAGTTGAGAACGTCCAAAGTGTTTTTACCAGAAGACTTGATGGAATGCAGAATCTCGACTATTGGGAGAGATTAAAGTTCTCAACCTGATGTCTCTTCACCGTAGGAGACAACGTACATGTTGATACATGTGTGGAAGACGATCCATGGGTTTGTTCCGAATTCTAGAAACCTTGTGTTCCAACAGTGCAAGGCTT
>WFME01000033.1:0-11492 GCA_020137815.1 Hormiphora californensis
CACTGCCGTTTTTTACCCCCCCCCCCCCAGTTGTGGTACAAGTTTAACCCTGTAATTTTCACCACAATCTTGACAGCCGATAGGAAACAACCCCTCAATACGTAGGACGAGTTATCCGCCAACTCCGTCATTTCTCGGCTTTTCCCATCCCGCCCGACAAGTAACACGTTTAGAGCCTTACAGACCGGACCCAGTTCCTCCACCTTCTTACTTGCAATGGAGTCCACATTAACGGTATGATCGGCATGGTAGTCGTAGGCCTCAATCACTACCTTCCCCTTCGCTCCGACAAGCATTTTTCAGCTCCGCCAGTATCATTTTGACGGTCTGGTCATTGGTCATTTGGCTGCGTCTACAAGGGTTGAGGAGGGGGTTGCCGCTCCTCAAATTAATTGTTTAAGTAGTGTTGAAAAGTTTGAAGATGTTGTAGTTGCTTTTTCCATTTTCGTTTCATGTAACAATCTATCAACTCTCTATTCCCAGGATATCACATCACAATGTGCCAAAAGGGATTGAAGTCTTATCGTTCACTATCATACTCTGCAAGACCACAATACACCATTTTTCAAGACCAAGCTCAACATTACCTGATTAAGACCTCATTTTTCCATGACGGGCACACCTTTTGACCTTTCAAGTTCCTTATTGAGACTGGTGTAGTAATTTTTTACGTTGAGATCTATGGCCTCTGTTGCGCTATATTTTTGTAGACTTTTGTAAGATTGCATTTGTGGATATTCAGTGTTGGTTTATGGTTTTGATTAACTTATTAACTATTTATTAATTATATTGGCAGTTTATGCTGTTTTTAATTAACTTATTAACTATGTATTTAATTATATGACAACGAGGACTTTCGGAAGGACATTGATACGAAGATGCGCTTTAGAAAGCGAGTTTTGATCGAAAGGACGCTTTAGTATTTAAGTCGATCGAGATAAACATTTTCGCTCAAAAGCGATTTATAAATGTTAAATGTTATGTTATTGTTATTATTGTTCCTGATAAGATAAAGGGTAGTCGGAAGAACCTGTCGTTCCTTCATGAGCGCTAGCGCTCATGAGTGTATCATGAGTGTGTCATGAGTGTATATGAGTGTATCATGAGCGCTCATGAGACGTTTTTAGGTGTTTTCAACGTCTCATGAGCGCTCATGAGTGTATCATGAGTGTATCATGAGTGTCTCATGAGCGCTCATGAGTGCTCATGAGACCTTGCTCATGAGCGCTCATGAGACATATGTCTCATCCCATCTCTGTTTCAATGTCTCATGAGCGCTCATGAGACATTTTGACCTACATGTGCTCATGAGTGTATCATGAGACATGTCTCATGAGACATATGTCTCATGAGACGTTAGGGTTATGGTTGGGTTTAGGGTTGGGCTAGGGTTAGGGCTTTCCTTTAGGTCTAGGGACCCGTAGAGGGTAGGGCTAGGTCCAAGCCTATAATGGGTCAACCCTAACCCTATCCCTATGGGTCCCTAGACCTAAAGGATAACCCTAACCCTAACCCAACTCTAACCCTAACGTCTCATGAGACATATGTCTCATGAGACATGTCTCATGATACACTCATGAGCACATGTAGGTCAAAACGTCTCATGAGCGCTCATGAGACGTTGAAACACCTAAAAACGTCTCATGAGCGGTCATGATACACTCATGATACACTCATGACACACTCATGATACACTCATGAGCGCTCATGAGAGGAACGGACAGGTTCTTCCGACTTACCAGATAAAGTACACCCCAAACTACTATGTCCCTCACTCGGGTTTTGTAAAGGGGGACCTTTAGAGACTTGAAATTTGGAGGTTCGGAAGAACTTAAAGGTCCCCCCAAACTACTATGTCCCTTGCTGCACGCGACCGGATTTTAGACGGCCATAGCTCCACCCCCTGATAAGATAGAGACTTGAAATTTGTTTTGTAGGGAGATCATATCGAGTTCTTTGTACAAAACAAATTTCAAGTCTCTATCTCATCAGGGAGTTGAGTTATGATCGTGGGAAATTTCACAAAACCCGAGTGAGGGACATAGTAGTTTGGGGTGTACTTTAGCAAGATCTTCGTAACCTCCAAATTTCAAGTCTCTATCTCTTCAGGAACCGGATTTGGTAAGTCGGAAGAACCTGTCCGTTCCTCTCATGAGCGCTCATGAGTGTATCATGAGTGTGTCATGAGTGTATCATGAGTGTATCATGAGCGCTCATGAGACGTTTTTAGGTGTTTTCAACGTCTCATGGCCTCAGAGTGTATCATGCGTGAGCATGAGGTCATGAGCGCTCATGAGTGCTCATAGACCTGCTCATGAGCGCTCATGAGGACATATGTCTCATCCCATCTCTGTTTCAATGTCTCATGAGCGCTCATGAGACATTTTGACCTACATGTGCTCATGAGTGTATCATGAGACATGTCTCATGAGAATATGTCTCATGAGACGTTAGGGTTATGGTTGGGTTTAGGGTTGGGCTAGGGTTAGGGCTTTCCTTTAGGTCTAGGGACCCGTGAGGGTAGGGGCTAGGTCCAGCCTTATAAAATGGGTCAACCCTAACCCTATCCATATGGGTCCCTAGACTCTAAAGGATAACCCTAACCCTAACCCAAACTCTAACCCCTACGTCTCATGAGACATATGTCTCATGAGACCATGTTCTCATGATACACTCATGAGCACATCGTAGGTCAAAAAAGTCTCATGAGCGCTCATGAGACGTTGAAACACCTAAAAACGTCTCATGAGCGGTCATGATACACTCCATGATACACTCATGACACACTCATGATACACTCATGAGCGCTCATGAGAGGAACGGACAGGTTCTTCCGACTTACCAGATAAAGTACACCCCAAACTACTATGTCCCTCACTCGGGTTTTGTAAAGGGGGACCTTTAGAGACTGAAATTTGGAGGTTCGGAAGGAACTTAAAGGTCCCCCCAAACTACTATGTCCCTTGCTGCACGCGACCGGATTTTAGACGGCCATAGCTCCACCCCCTGATAAGATAGAGACTGAAATTTGTTTTGTAGGGAGATCATATCGAGTTCTTGTACAAAACAAATTTCAAGTCCTCTATCTCATCAGGGAGTTGAGTTATGATCGTGGGAAATTTCACAAACCCCGAGTGAGGGACATAGTAGTTTGGGTGTACTTTAGCAAGATCTTCGTAACCTCCAAATTTCAAGTCTCTATCTCTTCAGGAACCGGATTTGGTAAGTCGGAAGAACCTGTCCGTTCCTCTCATGAGCGCTCATGAGTGTATCATGAGTGTGTCATGAGTGTATCATGAGTGTATCATGAGCGCTCATGAGACGTTTTTAGGTGTTTCAACGTCTCATGAGCGCTCATGAGTGTATCATGAGTGTGTCATGAGTGTATCATGAGCGCTCATGAGTGCTCATGAGACCTTGCTCATGAGCGCTCATGAGACATATGTCTCATCCCATCTCTGTTTCAATGTCTCATGAGCGCTCATGAGACGTTTTGACCTACATGTGCTCATGAGTGTATCATGAGATCATCATGTCATCATGAGACCAGTATCATGAGACGTTGAGGTTAGGGTATGTGGGGTTTACGGTTGGGCTAGGTTAGGGCTTCCTTAGGTCTAGGGAACCTCGTAGGAGGGTAGGGCTAGGTCAAAAGCTATGAGTCAAAAACCCTGAACCCTATCCCTATGAGTCCATAGATCTAAAAGGATTAACCAACCCAAGCCAACCGTAAACCAACCAGACCCTAACCGAACGTCTCTGAGACATATGTTCATGAGACAGTCTCAGGATACACTCATGCGCACATTAGGTCAAAACGTCTAATGCGATCGCTATGAGACATTGAAACAGAGATGGATGAGACTATGTCTCATGAGCCCTCATGAGCACGGTCTCATGAGCATCAGAGCGCTCATGATACACTCATGACACACTCATGATACACCATGAGCGCTCATGAGACGTTGAAACACCTAAAAAACGTATCATGAGCGCTTAAGATACACTCAGACACACTCATGACACACTCATGTACACTTATGAGCGCTATGAGAGGAAGGAAAGGTCTTCCGACTTCCCCCGGATTTATGGTCATTACGAAATTTGAAAATACCCAGGGGGTGACAGTTCAAAAAAAATCCGACTTATTAATGTCGAATTTTTTATTTAAGCGACCGGCCGCTGCGCACTACCATAGGTAATTGGTCATAAAATCCGAGTTCCTGATAAGTAAAGAATGATCTGGTTGCGTTGGAAGATAAAGTTTGTCCCCGCCCGGGGCGAATGCCGAAGTAAAAAGGCCATTAGGGGTTTAGAAGTCGACAAGTTTGACATACTAGTGAGGTGCACGGTCACAAAAGTGGCTGTAACACACCCAGTTGCGACTGGGTACTCTTATCCAGCCATAACATAAACACTTTCATTTTATTGTGTTATAGCTGAAGACGTATGACAAGATCAGTCGAAAAGCTCCGTTCTTAATTTTTGAATATTAGTACTGCAAAAAATCGTTGTTTCTTCTTAATTGATTCAATTGTCGGAAAAATCGTTCTGTCACTGGCCCACAGCTGTATCTCAACGGGCTGAGCTCCATTAAAAAAGTCCAAATTTTATTGACACACACTGATACACCAGATTTCTAATACAATGTTAAATTTCATACTCACTTCTACTTAATAAATGTTATATATATATAAATAGGTTCTTTCATTAGTGCAGGATCGTCTGTATAACAAGAGACCGAGAAACGAAAAAAAGTGTGGGCTGCGAATAATGGAAAGGCTGCTAGGAGGAGGACGCTCATCATCCAATCACCTAAGAAACGAGCTGGGTACCTAGTTCTCCGTAAGATTCCCAAAGCTAAAACTATTTAAAGACCAAAAAATTTTGCTATTAAAGGAGGCTGCTGATTAGTCATAGTTGATAACTATTAGTTATACGCCATAGTTTTCACATGGTTTATCCACAAAACATATCTACCAATGTTTGACATCTTTTTAGAAGCATATTGGACGATTCTCTACTTATGCAAATGAGGAAGCAGTCGAAAAAGAAGAGAAAAACAGGAAATCTCTCGTTCTTACGGTATGTAGTCACTCCTTTCTCTCTCTCTCTCTCTCTCTCTCTCTCTTTCTACAGTCATCTATACCCACGCAAGGCGCGTTAAGTATGTTTATGTAGTTTATGTAGACATAGAGGCCAGCTTGGTTAGACATTTAGATAAGAGTCCGATCTCTTGTGTGGACTTTTTAGATAAAAAGTCGCCATGGGAGACTTTTAGACCAAAGAGTTCCGAGTCTCCTAGAGTTCGACTATCGGAATCTTAAACAAGAGTCATTGAAAATTGAGATAATATAATTATTTAGGTCGCACTGCTTGACAACTTATAAAACCCCCCTTTAACGCCCCAGTGATGGTTCGGGCTCAACATAGTGTTACACAGTGAAGCGTCTATATATACAATTATATTATACCATCGCAACACTGAAATTTTCTGTTTTGGGGTGGTGCATAACTTGCGACCGGAAGAGCTAGCTACTTGAAACTTTTACGTCAGTAGAGGTCTATGTGAAGCTTCTTGTACCAAATTCAGGGCCTCTTACGCTCAATTGGTTCCGGAGTTAGGAGGGGTCGAAAAGTGCCAAATGGGCTAAACTTCAACATGTTATATCCCGATGTTGGCAAGCGGGGCCCACTTGTTCGGGGAAAGTTTTGGGGGTGGGATGGGGCCACCTTTGCGGCTTGCCAGCGTCGTATGGTGAGTTATTTATATTATCGTCTTATTTCATATATCAGCTCTATCAGAAAGTTGGCGATGGAGATCGGCCTTGGATGATGAGAGTAACATGGCCTAATCTAGATGCGAATGGTCCGATGTGAAGAAACTTTTCCTTGGCTGCATCTTTTATATCTTGCCGACAGGGTCCAGGGAGAAATACTCTGGTGGGACGGGGAGCATCTGCGTCTGCCCGCAGCTTTGCTAACTGATCCGGTATGCTAACGATCCGCACGTTTCCTTGCCTACCCGTCGGTCCCGGACACCAGACGATGGGATACCGGCATTTTCCTCAGCTCTCTAGGAGAGTCTGATGAGGGCCCACGGTTACTGTGAGCGGTTACTTATTCGTTATGCCATCCCCATTGGTCTCCAGAATATTCCGGTGTTGTTGGCATATCATATCTCGTATCAGCCTTTACTCAATTTATATTATAGCTTTGTTACTAGATCCAAAAACCAAACAAGTTTGGTGGATAAGCCGGGCCGCAGGAATTAAAAAAACGTGCGAAAGATTACATGAACTCCAACCCTCCCCCCCCCCCCACCTTTCGGGGCACTGGGGTGCTGGTAAATTCGCGTCTTCCATATTATAACCAGCATCTTTTCAAAACTATACGTAGGAAAAACTATCGCAATGATCAAATGATATTATTTTTAATTTTTCCGCATTATAAACATACAGACCACCACATGACACATATAATGTACTGCTTAAGGTGCCCACACACAGTGGGTCGTTTCAGGACGTCTGTTACAGGATAATAGCGTGTTTGAAAGACCGGTCTGACTATCATGGAACGCTGAATTTAACAGCCCCAGGCCCGAAAGTCAGTATCAAAATTACGCACGTTTTTTAATTCATGCGCCCCGGCATCCACCAAACTTGTTTGGTTTTGGATCTAGATCAAGCGTTGGTTACTACGAAAGATTTGGTAATACTAGCTGAAGAATTTAATAAACGCGATGTAAAAAAAAAGGGGGGGTACAACCTGGCGTTTTCATCATCAGTGCACCCAACCAAGACTTCACAAGGGTTTAGGCATACAAATGGACCTCAAAATATGCAATTTAGCTCCTTAAAGTCGGATCATCTTTTTGCAACCGCTATTTTCAAAGTGGCGTTTTTCAATTTTGGCCCGTGGAATTTTAAACTCCCTCAGGACACCGTTTTTTGAGATAGAAACATTTAAATTCTTGGAATTGAAGAGACTCTAAGGTAACTAAAGCCCAAGAAGGAAGTTTGAAAGGAGCTTAGTCTGCCATGAGGGAGACCGGTTTACTTTTTTGCTTTTGACAGCTGGCGGAGATCCACCCCCCCCCGGTTCCCATGCTTCAGTAGAGATGAAAATCTGGAAACATAGTGGCTCAAAACGATTATCTATTGTGGCCCAAAAACTTTGGAAACTTCCCGCCAAGATGTGGTGTACAGAGCTTGTTTTGCGAACCACTTTTTGAAAACGAGGGAAAGGAACTTCCGTATCTCAAAAACGGATGATAGTAGAGGAACCTGCGACCAAGTTCAGAAGGTCCGATTTTTGGGGGGTCTCTGAGAACATTTTGATCACTCCAACCGTTTTTGCTGGTTGTAATTGCGAAAAAGGTACAGCAAATAAGGGGGAAATCAGCCCGAAGCAGTGCAAGTCGATCCGAAAGATCACGAATATTACTTATTTTTGATGAACTAGTCCTTCCAGAGCGCGATACTGATCACGGATAACCTCCAACTTTGCGAATCAGATCTATCTGAACAATCGAATCAGGTTTTGGGTTTTAGTGTGCTCATTCGGTCTTTACTCATTGATTTTTAAACTCATAGTAGATTAAGATAGTCAAAATCTAGAAATGACTACCAAATTATAAACTGAAAATGCGGCAATAAAACCTAATTTTATAAAAATAATCTGATTCAAGTTAATTTAGACTCTGAAGCGCTTTTTTTCTAGGTATTTTAAAATCGTCTTAAATTTAAGACAGTTCATAAAATCTTAGATATGACTACTTAATTATCATCTGAAAAACATCAGTGACCGACGTTGGCAAAAATGTATCATAACATTTGCTTACATAGTTTAATGTGCTTTCTAGGTTTTTTGAAAATCGTCTTAATCAGGATGACCGTAACGAAGACCAAAAGTCAAAGTCAAAGTTCAGGTCTCTCCCAATCATTGGGGATGCCTTGCGGTGCTTATCTCGCTTGAGTCCTAAGACACTCCCATACCGAAGTACTAAACTTGCAGTCTGGGTATGGGGGACCAGCCCTACGTGCAAGGGAGTGTGACTTTTCCAGCAGTTGCGTGTACCAATTTATATGACTTCGTAACTAGACGGTTGCATCGGGTCCCGAAACCCGGGAACCTTCTGCTGAGAAGGAGTGTGTTACCAATACACCACCCAACCGGACGAAAACCGTAACTCGGAGCTGAAATTTGAAGTGGGTTCAAGATGTCAAGGACCAACACAACATCGTACCAAGCGGCAAGTCCCACGCCCTGCCGCGCCCTCCCGTTCCCGTATTCGGCCTTAACGACGGGAAGGTGGTCTAAGACGCAAAGAAACTTAAGACACCTGTTATACAAGGTACACCACTAGGAACCCTACCGACTCCCAAAGTTTCATGGGGATAAAAAAAACAAAAGTGGTGCCGAGGGCCCCTTTCTCCTAGCCTGTAAAAAACTGTCCCCGGCCTCTATGTTTACGCAAAATTGTCGTCTACTCGTACGTGTTGCGTCTCACGTCACGTAATAGCGCCCTTTGGCTAAAACACACCCACGGACCCATTCTGTATGCACAAAAAACACGTAAACCACTCGATTTGCATCTTGAAATTCGGTGGAAATTTGAACGTGTGCTCTAGGTGTCAATGCCACACAACGAAACTACTACAGGCGGCCTGTCGTACACCTATCACACCACGGGAAGGTGGCTAAAACAAGGTTGAAATTGCCGATTCAGACAACAAGTATAGTAGCGCCGGATCACAATTTTCAAAAAAATTTCAACAAATTCCCAAAAATTTTTTCCGCCAACTTTCGTTTTTTTTTACTGGAGTAAAATGCTTGTTGGAGGGGAATTTTGGGGGGAAAAGTGATGGCCTTGGGGAAGGAGAGATTGGGCCCCGGCGTTGCCCCAGCGCTATTGGATTTTATCGTTCCTCCAACGGGAGTGTATTTGTCAATATGATGATGAGGGATTACCCGAGACACGGAGCTGTCCCTCTCAAAGTCAATCAACTCCGCGCACCCATCGAACTCAATAGTGCCTGGTAGGATGAAGGGGAATGTAATATCAAGAACATATACCGCAAAATCCGTACCACCACCCCTTTCACACCAAAAAAATCCCTCCAAGTTGGATCATAGCAATACGTCTAAAAGTTGTTTGGTTGTCAAGGGAACGGGGCATGAATATGGTGACTAATGTCGTTCAGCTCCACTCGCTAGCACGGTCAATAGTCGTAACATATAACGACAGTATGATCTCTTGCCTTGTTTGAACAAAAACAAAATTATTCTCCACAGATATCAAAACAACACCCGAAGACCCATTATCAACAAAACGTGACAGCTCCTCCCGGTCGTCCCGGTGTTTTAGCATTGTTGTATCTTCTTATCCTTTTAATAATATATCAATATGTTATAGGGGAGTTTTGTTATTTTACCGCTGATTCAAACGATTTCAAATAAAAGCAAACAGAGTAATTTAAGTGGTATTTAGAAACGGGTCCCTCAGACAACTTCTCTTGTTTGTTCTGTGTTGCTGCTGTGTATATATCTAGTTTGCCTCAAGAAAACCCGATGCTTCTCATAAACCTTTCGCTAATCTATGAGCCCTTGATTACAGTTCTAGGAGTATCTTTTGGGCGGCAGCTTTGTATTTTACACGTATTGGTGGTATTGCAAACATTCTTTGGCCGGATGGTCAAGGTGTGCCAGCGGGGGGGGGGGGGGGGGGGGGCTCAACAATAAACGTATGCCACTCATGACTCTAACTGTATAAAATTCCCAAATTATCTTAGGTACTACCCTTAAGATGCTGTGTACCCCAAATTCAATCAAATTGTGATCCAAAATTCCAAATGGTAGTGTGTAAATACAATATTTGTGTACAGTATTTTAGGTCACGTGAAACAAGAGTTGCCCATACATGGTCATAGAATGGGTCACATGATCATCAGTGATTGCATGAAAACACTGAACAAACCAATCAGAGTATCCCGTGCCTGCATATGCAATCAGAAGCGATCGAGGCCAGAACGGGTGCCTCACTTGGTCCAGCAACCCAATAAGGCGACGGCGAACAAACAGTTATCAATGTGAACCACATATTAAACCATATATAATGGTCATATCATGGGTAATGATCATCACATGATGCAGTCAACAGCCAATCAGAGGCCGAACGGTACCGTACTTGGTTTGAATTCCAGTGACCAGTATAATAACACTAGTAACCAAACAAGAATTATTGCTTAAATGTAGTCATAAGGAGGTGTTTCCCTGCCACAGCCCACAAATGGGTGTTGCCCTTTTATGTTGTTAAAATGAGACTAAGCTTCAAAATGGATTTCCGGGGAAATATTTTGCACCAACTGGCGACCCCTACGGGGTACCACCCCGCTAAGAGTCATTGAGGTCATCAGTTAGGTGTTGAGCCCCCCCCCCCCCCCCCCCGGTGACAGGGCAAATGGCATAGGATGGTTGCACGTCTCAATCTTACTTTTTCTGCAGCCGCAACTGATTTTGCACGAATTGTTGCAGCAAACAAATTCCAAGGCTGGTGGAGGGAAAAAGAAACGGCACTTGCTGAGACAACTGCTTCCCTCCCTTGGAAGGTCGTGGGGTTCTTTGATTGTCGTAGATCTGTATATAGGCTATGTAGTAGGCCTCCAATTACACTGCAGGGCTCCATGAGATATCAGTCTACATTTAAAGGGGGTAGTCCGGTGTATCAGTTTTTATTACAATATAATATTATTTTTATAGGGCTTTGTTTGCTGTGTGAAACCACACGCAACCTGTGTTCGGGAAAGTCAGGTTTGTGCCTTTTGCGAGTGGGTAGACGATTGGGCAGTGATGGTGAAGGTTATGCTCCTTTAGGCAAGTCTTTACGAGAGTGTTGGCTGGTAGGGGAATGAGGTGGAGGGTCCTCGCTTAGTTCAACCCAATCCGTTTGCCAATGTTGCTGTAGCTCCATCTCAGGCCGTGGTGGAGAGGGTGCAGAATCGATTTGTCTGTCGGTTGAGTTTAGGTGTCAGTATTCTCCCAATTACCACTGCAGGGCTCATGGGACATTCAGTTAATTTAAGGGGTAGTCCTGGTGTAATCAGTTTTATCACCGTTATATAATTATTATATATTTTATAGGGGGGGGGGGCTCAATTGTTATTTTACCGCTCCCTCTCAAGGAGGGACCAACAACCTCCTCCCAACCACCAACCTTCTCCCACGCGGACCTCCGCATACCTAAGGGGGTCCGGAACCACCTACATCTTATATCGGTAGATAAATACCAATCCTAGATCCGGAACTAGTAGATGATCTCCAGTCCTCACTGCCTGGTATATTCCCTTCTCCACGGTAGTCTCAAGTCTCAAGTCGCTTCAGGTCATCAAGGTAGGGACAAGGAAGTTCAAAACCTTCATCGCTATGTTCGAGACTCTGATGTCCTACATGTTTGTTCTGGACCGGACTAACTATCGGATAGGCGCATCTGT
>WFME01000034.1:0-11108 GCA_020137815.1 Hormiphora californensis
TGACAAACTACCAGTGCTTTTTTCCCCTTCAACCCAACCCTAAGGGTTTGGAGAAACCCCTTTTTAAAAAAAACCCCGGCATTTGTGCATGCCCCTTAAAAACATTAGGAATGCCCTTTAAAAAATACCTTTTATGCAATCCCTTAAAAACCCCATGCTATTATGAACCCTGTGACAAAACCCCCCCAGTGGAAAACCCCCCCCAAAAAACATTAAGTGGTTTGGGGGGGCACCTCCGGGCTTAAAGCCCAAAACCCCCCAAAAACCCCCATTAGTGCGATCCCCTTTGAAAACCCCCAACTTTTGTGGCCGGGAGTTTTAAAATTTAAAAATTTTTAGGCAACCCCTTAAAACTTAGGTTTTGGGCCGGCAAAAAAAAAACCCTCTATTCCGGTTAAAAAATTTCCCCCCCTTTTTAAAACCCCTTTCCCCGGGTAATAGTTTCCCCTTGAAAAATTTTTTTTTAAAAAAAAGGGAAAAAACCAAATTATAAAAGGTTTTTTTTAAAAAAAAGGCTTTATGGATCCCCTGGACAAATTGTGTTTTTTTTCAAACCCCCGGAAAAACTTTAAACCGGGATTTCAGTCCCTTAAAAACAAACCCCTTTAAAAAGGGGGAAAATTACCGTGTTTGTGGGGAAAAAACCCCCCAAGTGTATTAGTGGTCCCCCCAAAAAAAAAAGTGCGGGGCCCCCTGTTAGAAAACGCCCGGGGGGAACAGACCCCTTTAAAAACCAATAAGGGATTATGCAACCCCGTGCCCAAAATTTAAAGTCCCTTATTTTAAAATTTTTTGGGGGGGGGGGGCCCGGGAAAAAAAAAACTAGGGGGGGAAAAAAAAATTTTTTTGGAAGGGTTTTTAAGAAAAAAATTCCACCCAAAAATTTTTTGGGGGGGTTTTGAAAACTTCCAGTTTTGGGAGATGCCCCTGTAACAACACTTCCGTGCATTTTTCCCCTTCCCCCAAAAATTTTTCCCCATTCAAACCCCTTTTCCCCAAAAAACTTACCATGCTTTAGGCAAACCCGGAAAAAAACCCTTTTTTGCTTTTTTTGGGAAAAAACCCCCCAAAGGTTTTAGGGGCCCCCCCCGAAAACACTCCATGATTTAAACCCCCTTTAAAAAAACCCTTAAAAGTCCCCTTGGCCCCCCTGTAACAAACCCCCAGGCCTTTGTTTGGGTTTGGCCCCTTAAAACACTTACCCGGCATTAAGTGCAGATGCCCCTGTACGCCATCAACACTTTACCATGGCTATTAGTTCGTGATTCGCCCCTGTAAAAACATCTTAGCCAGTGGCTACTTAGATACAGATTGCCCCTGTGAACCAACGACCCTTACCAGTGCTATTATCAGTGCAGATGTAGCCTCCTCGAGTCACCTGGGTAGACTACACTTTACCTAGTGCTAATTGTTGCAGATTAGCCTATTTTCCTATAGAACACCACTTCAAATTTGCTGATGCATTTTGCAGCGAACGTACTGTCTGGTCTGTCCCTTTATCAGACATAAACTTACCCAGTTGCTATTAGTGCAAGATCGCCCCATGTAACAACACTTACCATGTGCTATTATAGCAGATCCCCTGTGAGCCAGACACTTACCTACCATTGCTCTTATTTCGAGTGCCCATGCACTGTTCTCTCTCCCCTCGTATAGGTCATACACTTAGCCATTGCATCGCTTAGTGCAGATCTGCCCCCTGTAGAACCTAAATCACTTAACCACTATGGCCTATTTATAGTGCATTCTTTTCATGCCCTGGTAGAACAAACACTACGCAGGTTCTTGCCTTATTAGTGCAGATGCCCCCTGTAGCACACACTTACCAGATGCTATTAGTGCAGATGCCCCTGTAGACAACACTTACCAGTGCTATTAGTGCAGATGCCCCTGTAACAACACTACCAGTGCTATTAGTGCAGATGCCCCTGTAGACAACACTTACCAGTGCTATTAGTGCAGATGCCCCTGTAGACAAACCACTTACCAGTGTCTATAGTGCAGATTCCCCTTTAGCAACACTTACCATGCTATTTAGTGCAGATGCCCTCTGTAACCAATCACTGTACAGCGTGCACTTGTGCATAGTCCCCCGTAATACAACCTTACCAGTGCTTTATTGCACGATGCCCCTGTAACAACACACTTCCCAGTGCTATTAGTGCAGAGGCCCTGTAACCAACCTTACCAGTGCTATTAGTGCGATGCCACCCTGTATCTGTAATCCCAACACTTATCCGCCAATCGGCCTCTTCGTCTCGTGCGCCCTCGAGGATCAGTGCCTGCTTCTATTGAGCCCATGCGCGGATCTCCCTCCGTCTCAGTCCGCTCCTCGTTGCATACGCGGCTGAAGGCGACCTAATAAGCAGAGCGAGGCTGTGCTCTCAACGAGTACGTCCAATCCCCTTCCCACTTCTGCCTAGCTGCCTGATTAAGGATCGAAAAACGTGAACTCTTACCGTGGCACTATAGTGGCAGATGCCCCTGTAGACAACACTTACCAGTGCTATTAGTGCAGATGCCCCTGTAGACAACACTTACCAGTGCTATTAGTGCAGATGCCCCTGTAGACAACACTTACCAGTGCTATTAGTGCAGATGCCCCTGTAGACAACACTTACCAGTGCTATTAGTGCAGATGCCCCTGTAGACAACACTTACCAGTGCTATTAGTGCAGATGCCCCTGTAGACAACACTTACCAGTGCTATTAGTGCAGATGCCCCTGTAGACAACACTTACCAGTGCTATTAGTGCAGATGCCCCTGTAGACAACACTTACCAGTGCTATTAGTGCAGATGCCCCTGTAGACAACACTTACCAGTGCTATTAGTGCAGATGCCCCTGTAGACAACACTTACCAGTGCTATTAGTGCAGATGCCCCTGTAGACAACACTTACCAGTGCTATTAGTGCAGATGCCCCTGTAGACAACACTTACCAGTGCTATTAGTGCAGATGCCCCTGTAGACAACACTTACCAGTGCTATTAGTGCAGATACCCCTGTAGTTAACACTTACCAGTGCTATTAGTGCAGATGCCCCTGTAGACAACACTTACCAGTGCTATTAGTGCAGATGCCCCTGTAGACAACACTTACCAGTGCTATTAGTGCAGATGCCCCTGTAGACAACACTTACCAGTGCTATTAGTGCAGATGCCCCTGTAGACAACACTTACCAGTGCTATTAGTGCAGATGCCCCTGTAGACAACACTTACCAGTGCTATTAGTGCAGATGCCCCTGTAGACAACACTTACCAGTGCTATTAGTGCAGATGCCCCTGTAGACAACACTTACCAGTGCTATTAGTGCAGATGCCCCTGTAGACAACACTTACCAGTGCTATTAGTGCAGATGCCCCTGTAGACAACACTTACCAGTGCTATTAGTGCAGATGCCCCTGTAGACAACACTTACCAGTGCTATTAGTGCAGATGCCCCTGTAGACAACACTTACCAGTGCTATTAGTGCAGATGCCCCTGTAGACAACACTTACCAGTGCTATTAGTGCAGATGCCCCTGTAGACAACACTTACCAGTGCTATTAGTGCAGATGCCCCTGTAGACAACACTTACCAGTGCTATTAGTGCAGATGCCCCTGTAGACAACACTTACCAGTGCTATTAGTGCAGATGCCCCTGTAGACAACACTTACCAGTGCTATTAGTGCAGATGCCCCTGTAGACAACACTTACCAGTGCTATTAGTGCAGATGCCCCTGTAGACAACACTTACCAGTGCTATTAGTGCAGATGCCCCTGTAGACAACACTTACCAGTGCTATTAGTGCAGATGCCCCTGTAGACAACACTTACCAGTGCTATTAGTGCAGATGCCCCTGTAGACAACACTTACCAGTGCTATTAGTGCAGATGCCCCTGTAGACAACACTTACCAGTGCTATTAGTGCAGATGCCCCTGTAGACAACACTTACCAGTGCTATTAGTGCAGATGCCCCTGTAGACAACACTTACCAGTGCTATTAGTGCAGATGCCCCTGTAGACAACACTTACCAGTGCTATTAGTGCAGATGCCCCTGTAGACAACACTTACCAGTGCTATTAGTGCAGATGCCCCTGTAGACAACACTTACCAGTGCTATTAGTGCAGATGCCCCTGTAGACAACACTTACCAGTGCTATTAGTGCAGATGCCCCTGTAGACAACACTTACCAGTGCTATTAGTGCAGATGCCCCTGTAGACAACACTTACCAGTGCTATTAGTGCAGATGCCCCTGTAGACAACACTTACCAGTGCTATTAGTGCAGATGCCCCTGTAGACAACACTTACCAGTGCTATTAGTGCAGATGCCCCTGTAGACAACACTTACCAGTGCTATTAGTGCAGATGCCCCTGTAGACAACACTTACCAGTGCTATTAGTGCAGATGCCCCTGTAGACAACACTTACCAGTGCTATTAGTGCAGATGCCCCTGTAGACAACACTTACCAGTGCTATTAGTGCAGATGCCCCTGTAGACAACACTTACCAGTGCTATTAGTGCAGATGCCCCTGTAGACAACACTTACCAGTGCTATTAGTGCAGATGCCCCTGTAGACAACACTTACCAGTGCTATTAGTGCAGATGCCCCTGTAGACAACACTTACCAGTGCTATTAGTGCAGATGCCCCTGTAGACAACACTTACCAGTGCTATTAGTGCAGATGCCCCTGTAAACAACACTTACCAGTGCTATTAGTGCAGATGCCCCTGTAGACAACACTTACCAGTGCTATTAGTGCAGATGCCCCTGTAGACAACACTTACCAGTGCTATTAGTGCAGATGCCCCTGTAGACAACACTTACCAGTGCTATTAGTGCAGATGCCCCTGTAGACAACACTTACCAGTGCTATTAGTGCAGATGCCCCTGTAGACAACACTTACCAGTGCTATTAGTGCAGATGCCCCTGTAGACAACACTTACCAGTGCTATTAGTACAGATACCCCTGTAGACAACACTTACCAGTGCTATTAGTGCAGATGCCCCTGTAGACAACACTTACCAGTGCTATTAGTGCAGATGCCCCTGTAAACAACACGGTGATTTCTTCCTGTTAAGCAACTCTCAGTCCTCAAGTGACACTCGTTGTAGTACGTTTTACCGTCGCTACACACACAGCGTGTTTCTGAAAGTAGTATAGTGAGAGGAGACCCCTTTTAGCTGCCACACACAGCGTGTTTCTAGAGGAAATGACGCGGTTTTTGGGTCACAGCGTGGATCGCAAAGCACTTATATGGAGCTGAAGACGTCTGACATAGATCAGTCGAAAGCTCCTGTTCTTAATTGAATATTAGTACTGCAAAATCGTTGTTTCTCTTATATGGAGTCACATGGCCGTTCATTGTGGTTGATTAGGATCGCAAATGAAGCAATTTTGAAGTGTGTTGCTTTAAAGTTTTTCCCTTTGGTTACCGTTAATAAGTAAATAACTAATTCTTTATCTAATTAGTAAACAACTAATTAGTCAACAAATTATCAGCTAATAATACCTCGACAGGGCAGTCGCTGTTACAGACACACGTTGGTCCTCTCCTCCTCGTGTTTCTACACACTTGTCCCCAGGGGCATGTTATCATACTACACTTCGTCCTCTGTAGAGAGAGAGAGAGAAGAGAGAGAGAGAGAGAGAGAGAGAGAGAGAGAGAGAGAGAGAGAGATAGCGAGATATAATAGTCAGAGAGAGCTCATAAGAGATCTCTCTCTCTCTAAGCTGCTAGCATCTTTCTCTATATCTAGCTGATATACTCTCTCTTCCTCCCCGTAGACAGGGCCCCATAATGTTTGAAGACAACATTGCTTTTTGTCTCACATGAGGATCGTCTCAGATGGCAGACAGTCTGATACGTCCTGCCATCAGATCCACAAACTTGTCGAGTTGCGTGATCCTCGCAACTTTCTAAACATCGTTCCCTCTCTCTGAAATATTGGGTCAACTTTAGTTTTTCAGGACTTCCTCCTCTGAAAATTGGGGGAGTCACTGTGATTTCTCCAGGGTTTTCAAATCTCTCTGAAATATGGGGAGTCAACTTTATTTTTCAGGGTTTCCATCTCTCTGAAAAATTGGGGGAGTCAATTTAGTTTTCAGGGTTTCCCTCTCTCTGATCTCTCGCAATATTGGGGGAGGTCAACTTAGTTTGTCACGGGTTCCCTCTCTCTGACTTTGGGGAGTCAACTTTAGTTCTTCAGGTTTTCCCTCTCTCTAAATATTGGGGAGTCAACTTTAGTTGTCAGGTTTCCACTCTCTGAGATATTGGGGGGGAGTCACTTTTAGTTTTTCACAGGGTTTTTCCCTCTCTCGTGAGATATTGGGGGGTCAACTTTAGTTTTCAAGGGTTTCCATCTATCTGAGATATTGGGGGGGGGTCAACTTTTAGTTTCGGTTTTCCCCTCTCTCGGAGATATTGGGGAGTCAACTTTAGTTTTCAGGGTTTCCCTCTCTCTGAGATATTGGGGAGTCAACTTTAGTTTTCAGGGTTTCCCTCTCTCTGAGATATTGGGGAGTCAACTTTAGTTTTCAGGGTTTCCATCTCTCTGAAATATTGGGGGAGTCAACTTTAGTTTTCAGGGTTTCCCTCTCTCTGAGATATTGGGGGAGTCAACTTTAGTTTTCAGGGTTTCCCTCTCTCTGAAATATTGGGGGAGTCAACTTTAGTTTTCAGGGTTTCCCTCTCCCTCTGAAATATTGGGGGAGTCAACTTTAGTTTCCAGGGTTTACTTCTGATAGCTCCACTAAATAATATGCATGATACCACTTCTGCATATAAACGATCTGGGAGGAGGCTGATTTAATCCCAGTGCATGGAACAAGCTGGTGCAATATACCAGTTCCGATAGAAAGAATGAGGACCCTGTACAGGTTTGTGGGGAGTATAACAGTACAGTACACAAACTGCACAGTAAAGAATGCTGTAGTAGTCCAGGAAAAGTTCTAAAAAAATAGGCCAAATTTCGGCATTTCTGCATAAAAGCAAATTCCGGTTGATTTTGGTCAATTCGAGTATGCTGATCACGACTATAAACTTTTAGTGAACTTTTTCGATGGGGAAAGTGGCTTAATTGGCCTTAATTGGCCTTAATTGTAAATGTGTCTAAAATATATTCTGCCTAGCTCAAAAAATCAGGAAGAATTCACTGATTATCGAAAAAAATATTTTCAGATTTTATTTGTGTCGAAAATAGGCGGAATTGGCCTAATTGGGCATAATTGGGTGTAATTACTAGAATTCAAAATGTATTCTGCATAGCTCAAAAAAATCGGGATAAATTCACTGATTATCGGAAAAATATTTTCAGATTTTATTTGTGTCGAAAATAGGCGGAATTTGCCTAATTGGGCATAATTGGGCGTAATTACTAGAATTTAAAGTTTATCAAAAATGAGTTTTATACAGCTTAAAAAATCGAGAAAAATAAGCTGATTATCAGAAAAATACTATTGGAATTCATTTTTGTCTCAATTAGACGGTAGAGCTAATTAAAAACCAATTAACTCACCAAATTGATGATGCGTGACATAAATGAGCCTCAGGAATGAGAAATTCAACTTAAAAAGCTATTTCTTCACTAATTGTCCCCAAGGGTCTCTCCTAACACCACAGAAAATCCTAACATCCGGTGCGAGGACAACAGTTCATTTCCGGGGTATTGTACAAGCACATCATGTGCTGTGAGCGAGAAACTGAAAATCGTAAAAATCGGAGTTTTGGACCCGGAAAAAGATCGCACCGGATGTTAGGATTTTCTGTGGTGTTAGGAGAGACCCTTGGGGACACATTAGTGAAGAAATTAGCTTTTTAAGTTGAATTTCTCATTCCTGAGGCTCATTTATGTCGCACATCATCAATTTGGTGAGTTAATTGGTTTTTAATTAGCTCTACCGTCTAATTGAGACAAAAATGAATTCCAGTAGTATTTTTCTGATAATCAGCTTATTTTTCTCGATTTTTTAAGCTGTATAAAACTCATTTTTGATAAACTTTAAATTCTAGTAATTACGCCCAATTATGCCCAATTAGGCAAATTCCGCCTATTTTCGACACAAATAAATCTGAAAATATTTTTTCCGATAATCATGAAGTTTTTTCCCGATTTTTTGAGCTATGCAGAAACTTTTGAATTCTATTTAATTACACCCAATTATGCCCAATTAGGAAATTTTTCCCCTATTTTCGACACAAAAAAATCTGAAAATTTTTCCGATAATCATGATTTTTTCCTGATTTTTTGAGCAGGCAAATATATTTTGACCATTTACAATTAAGCCATTGGCCAATGCCCTTTCCCCTCGAAAAAGTTCCAAAAAGTTTTTATCGTGACCCAAATCTCGTTTTGCCCAAAAATCCCCCGGGAAATTTTGCTTTTATGCAAAATGCCGATTTTAAAAATGACGGGGCCGGGACTAAAAAACCTCACGCACAGGGCTGGGGCAGGCCCCTTAACTGCGGGTCCCTTATTGGCTGATAACCAGTCACGTGACCTAAATAACGAGTTCTGATTGGTTGTTTACTCACGGTACAGGGCTGGGGCAGGCTCCCCTGTGAACTGCAGTCACCGTGTTAGGGGCATTACAATTCCTCATTTTCAACAAACACATGTTAGTGTACGTCTCACCATTGTTCCCACACACAAAACTGTTCCGGAGGGAGGATTGTTACATCTGAGGAAGAGAAGAGAGAGGAGAGAAGGGAGAGAGAGAGAGAGAGGGGAGAGAGAGAGTTTTTTCCATAACAAAGAGAGAGAAGAGCCCTACAAAATAAACGCTCGAAACGAGCGTTCGACGACCGATATCGTTGGTTTTAAACCGGTCGTTTTCACGGTCTTTTTGGGAGACGTCTGAAACGATGGACGGTTTTAAACAGCGAAATGCCGTCAGCCCGGGGGGCTCAAAGCGCGTTTTTTTTCCCATGGATCTTCCTGCAGGTTTCTATCCGACTTTCTTTTGCGTTTTTAAAAAAGGGCCTAACAATCACAAGCAAATTCCTATTCTTTACTCTTCTTTTACTTTGCTTTTTTTCACTTTGCTTGTCCTCCAAAAAAAAAGGGGCTTTTTCCCCTCCTCCCTCGGCTCTACTTTTCCCAAAATACCCCCCTCCCCGTTTCCCTAAATTTTGGGGGGGCCTATCCTACTAAATTACCGCTTTCTTGGTAAATTTTCCCCCCCCCCCCCGCCCCCCCCACCCCCCCCCCTCCCCCCCCCACCTCCCCCCAATATAGCGACTTTTGCAAAAACACCACACTAAGAGACAATCCTTGTGTTTGGTGCACTAATCCTTTCGCGTTAAAAACTAACAAATGTTCTTATCTTCCCATCCCAAGTATTCAGAAACATTTTTTCAGTCCATTGGTGCTACATTCATCACCCCTTTTTTGTGTTTTAAACATTTTTTTTTTTCTTCATCTCCATGGGAAAACATACCCTCCCTCATCATCAAAACATCACGGTACCAACCCTCACAAATTCTGTAAGTTTTTACCTGTCCGTTTGTCGTTCACAGATTGTTAAAGTTTTATTGTGAATGTAATTTACTATTCAAAACACGGTAAACATCGGGATTCCAGACCCAAACTCAAGACATTCTCAAAGGCAAAACGTTACCTAGTTCCAGACCAATTAGAGAGAGAGATTGTTACTATAACTAGAGAGAGAGAGAGACATGTTAGTATAAGTCTCACCATTGTTCCCACACACAAAACTGTTCCTGTAGAAATTACATTTATTGGAAGTGGGGTAATTAATTGGTAGGTAATTACCAGTTAATTAGAGGTTTAATTACCAGTTAATTGCGGATTTATCTATACCTTGTTGAACAAGACTTCGGGCATTGGGAAACAATGTTTTTTTGTTTTTCTAAACCATTTCCTGTTCCCTGCAAAACAACACACTTTCCTGCGTGGTGGGAGGGAACCCATAAAAAAAAAGGGAAATTTGGGACTATAACTAAAGAGATTGGGACTATACCCCAAAGGGGGGGGTTTTTGGGGGGGAAAAAACTAATTAGAAAAATATACCCAATTGGTAAAAATAGTAATAAACAAATTCATCAGTTTTTGCGAAACTGGATCATCCAGATTCCAGAAGTGTATAGAAATCTGACTCAGTTGCATGTCACAACACATCCTCGCAGTAAATAGTTTTAAATGTTATTATATTAATTTATTTAAATTAAAGAAAGATGAAACCTTTCTTTCTCAAACTTTTGAAACACTAAGTCTTGCCTAGCTAGACTCTGTTTAGTGCGCCCCGCATAACAAACTTACTCAATAAGGCGTAGTCTCTTCCAAATGAGTTTCCCCGAACCACGGATGATGTTCTGGCTAGGGCTGGTATAAGATGGTCGCAGTAAACGCAAAAAATCATTTTTAAAAATTTAAATAATTTAATTTTGAAAAACTTTATAAAAAAATAAAGAAAAATTGGGGACTATAACAGAGAGAATTGGACTATACTAAAAGGGGAGGGGGAGGTATCCACCTAGTTGGAAAAGTTTTTACCAATAAACGCGGTAATCTTTGAGGGAAAAAGGGTTTTTAGAAATTGGGGCTAATTTTTTCACCTAATTTTATCGATTAAAGTATATTTAGTTTGGGGGAGGGTGGAGGGTGGAGGGGAGGGTGGAGGGGGTTTTTTTTTTTTTTTCTTCGCGAAATAAAGAGAGAGGAGATTACCATAATAAGAGAGATAATCATAGCGGCTATTATCAAAGGAGCTTTATATAAATAAAAAAATTTGGGTTTTTGGGCTAATATTTTTATAGTTTTAAATTTTTGTTAAGATCTATAAATTAGTATTGCTTCTTTTTAGGCGGTTTAGAAATTTCATATTTATGTTTGGGCTTGTTTTACCCCTGATCCTTTACTGAAATCAAGGGGCGACAAGCAAAATTGGGCCGTCCTCTGTTCCCTTGGGGAACCAAACACCCCAAACCCCCACCCTCCAAAACCCCACACCAGGGGCACCCCTGTTCCGCATTACAATGGAGTTATTCAAGAAAAGTTTTTAAAGATTTTTTCATTCCAAACGATTTTTTTTCGAACTTTTCAACAAAAAATTTTTGTGGGGGTTTTTCTTCCCCGGGGAGAGAGAGAGAGA
>WFME01000035.1:0-10505 GCA_020137815.1 Hormiphora californensis
ATCGTAGCAATAAGTACTTTCGCCACAGAAATCTTTAAAACCGACTAGTTGACGAGGAACTTGACAGGGCGCCGCGGAAACTCGTTAGGATCCAATGATTTCCTACCGACAGCACAGATAGACTACCGTAGCACCATACACAACTCGGTAGGAGATCCGTGAAATAGGAAGGAATAATGTGGGTTCTATCGTTTGTGTTATAACCGGAAAAAAACTGAAACAAACTCTTTGTTGTGTGAAATAAAAGTAATAAAAGAAATACAGGAGTCTTTAGTACAAAACCCCATAAAAACCATGACGTAACACAACCATGTGCTCCGTTTCTTGATAATTTGCTACAGCTAATCAGCTACAAAGATTTTAGAAAAAAGGTCCCCTCTGTAATAGTCAAATCAGATATCAGTATTGGATCGACTGCAACTTGTACAGTTGTCTAAAAAATTACTTGCCACAACCCCAAACTCTTTGTATCTACTTCGACTATTACTACAACCGGACAGCAAAACAGCAGACAGAGACAAGGTACGCCACTAATCAGCAGCCACTAGTATTCACCACGATCACACTCATAACACAAACGATAGCGGACACAACACCTCTAAAAGGTCCCAGAGTGCATAAACACTTTATTAAGTCCTTCTCTTCTTCCGGCCAGAGAGAAGCTGTTTCACCGATTTGTTAGACCGTCTAACAGACCGTTTGTTAGACCGTTTGGCAGGGACATTTTCTTTCTCTTCATCAGACTCAGACAGTATCAATGAATCCTCAGATTCCTCCTCATTGTTGTCTTCAGAATCAATATCCTCCACAATATCTTCCGGATTTGGCCTCTCACTATCGATCCCTAGGCATACGAAGTTTAGATACAAGAGTGAATGTCAAAAACATCATCTTTAATTCACTCTATACTATAGCTGTCAATTATCATGTACATATATAACAACTCACCCTTTTCATGATTACAGAGACATCTCATGAGTACCTGGACGTACTCAACATCAACTTTCGTCCGCCGGTCCAAGTAATAGTGCTCGAGACCTGTTTCTGCCGCGTGACCTGCACTTGCAGCGATGGTTTTCACAATCTGCAATTAAAGAAACAAAAATTATTTTTTAGCTTGGGTCAGGTTGAATCAAAACAGACAAACGATTAGCGGAATTGTCCCAAAACTGTCTCGGACATGCAACTATTAAATATTTTACCTGTTCTTCCTTGTCACGAGCTCGAATCAGGTCAATACTCAGGGTCCAGAAATACTGTCGCAACGCAGTGGGAGAAATTTTCCTCCCAGCCGTGAAGAGATCTGATAGTCCAGCTTCCTTCAACCCTTTGATTAGCTGAATTGGAAATTTGATTAAATTGGAATAAATGCCGCTTTCTGTTTTTGAGAGCAAGTATTAGTAGGCCGAAAGAGATACCTAACTCCTAACGGAGTTTAATCTATTTAAATCCTAATCCAAATTATAACTAACAAATGAGTCACATCAAACGGGCCTTACCAATCGGCACGCATTGTTGGTTGTCCTTGGCGTCCCATCCCACCGGCACAGCAGCTGTTGACAGCCTTCTGGTTGATTTTGAATCACCTTTGCCATCACCTAAAATGGGGTCTCGAGAAGGGGCTGAATGGGGCAATCCTTGCGCTTACGAGCGCAGTGGTTATCCAAACTCAACAGCATTTAGTAACATACCTGTAAGTAGGCTGAAACCAACTTCATCATATTTTCTGTAAGAAATATGTTGGGTGCCCCTTTGCTGCGAATGGTCTTCAGACAACCGAATTGTTTCAGCACGGTCTGTAAGGAAAGCACAATGATTATATATATTATCAATAAACCTGGGTTTATATGTCGCGGGTCACCCGCTAGGGTGATTCGCTAGACCATATACTGCCCGACCTGCGAAGCAGGGAGGGTTGTATATGGTATAAAACCCGACCAAAGGGAGGGGTTTATACTTTATATAAGCAAGGATTTATTGATTATAAGTTTTAGCGGCAAAAACATCCATGATTTTTATAGCGGGCGGGGTATATATCACCCGCTAACATTTATATATATACATAACAGGCGGGAGGTAGTTTGGCCCCCATTGGTAATAATTGAGCCCAAAATTTACGTTATTCATAAAAAGTTTAAACTTACATTTTCCGGATCATCATGTAACTTAACACGTACTCGGAACAGGGTACCTCTTTCAGTTTCTACGGATACCTGAAAGATCAATGGCAGGGTTTAGAAATTTGGATATGGTAGACTAAAGATTGTCTTGTCCGTAGTGTCCGCTATGTGATGCACATAGCAACCGTACGTGAATACGTGTTCTTGAGTCTAGAGGCAGTGAAATTTCTAGTTCTTACCCTGTCGATTACATCCTTCAGGCTCACTGTAAGCGGCTCACTTGCCCTAGTCGGTCGGCAGAGCAGCATGCCGAAATAAATCAGGCGCACAGCTCTGCTGTGTAATTCAGGGGTCCATCGTCTTCTCTGGATTTCTGAAGCAACTTCGGAAAACCTCTTACATTCTAACATCGCTAACCAATCCTTTAAGGCAAACATATGCCGCGACTTAGTCTCCTTATCGATCTCCAGTTTGGATTTCCTGGAAACAAAAGAGCTAGGTCAAATTACTGAAACGACCCTTAGTAATATTGCAGGTGCAAAATTCATTATCGACCTTCGCCTACCTCTCTGATTCTTGTCTCTTTTTGTATAAGTTCAGGTCTGTTGAAAGTATATCAACATGGTCTCCGTTCAAAAACTGTTTGTACTGCAGGAACTTTATAAACTGAAACACAAAAAATGTTAGTTGCTTAGAATGTTCCACTGGTAGGGTATCAGTGGGTTATGATGAAACTTGACTGGTGGGATATCAGTGGGTTATGATGAAACTTGACTGGTAGGATATCAGTGGGTTATGCCCTAGTTATACCACCGATATCCTACCGGCAGAGGTTTAGGACCAGGCAGTACAGGTGGGATATCAGTGGGTTATGATGAAAATTGACTGGTAGGATATCAGTGGGTTATGCCCTAGTTATACCACCGATATCCTACCGGCAGAGGTTTAGGACCAGGCAGTACAGGTGGGATATCAGTGGGTTATGATGAAACTTGACTGGTGGGATATCAGTGGGTTATGACCTAGTTATACCACCGATATCCTACCGGCAGAGGTTTAGGACCAGGCAGTACAGGTGGGATATCAGTGGGTTATGATGAAACTTGACTGGTGGGATATCAGTGGGTTATGACCTAGTTATACCACCGATATCCTACCGGCAGAGGTTTAGGACCAGGCAGTACAGGTGGGATATCAGTGGGTTATGATGAAACTTGACTGGTGGGATATCAGTGGGTTATGACCTAGTTATACCACAAATATCTCATCGGATAGAACATACACACGCCGCACGGTTTTTACTTACGTTCAGCAGGTGAGAACATGTCTGAGACTGGAGAGAAGGTCCTGCGATTCTTGTGCCATTTAGATTATTGTTTGGTATTAATGTTATTACCACCTTGATTCCATCCGTTGTGAGGAATTTCTCCAAAAATTGCTCACCATTATCTGGATCCACGTTAACTACTCTACACTGGAAATACAATTTGATTAATCGATTTTTGAGACTTAAATGAACAGAACCTTTATAACCAGATTGATATATTAGTTACTCACCCATTCTTTTAATAACTGATATAAGCGATTGAACTCAGTCTTCTTCTGTTGATCTGATACAGTTGCAAGTTTCCGGTGTTCCACCCACCCTTCAAGCGCAGTTTTCATAGTCCATCGATAGTGGTCGATGATCACTAGGTTTTGACCGAGACGCGACGAGTCTAAAACCATCTGAAACATAAAAGGCTGATACTATGATAGCATAAATAGTGCTATATATTATCCTTTAAGACCAGATATTTTCACGAGCAGCTTGCTAATACACCATGCATTTTGAGAAAAACTTACTGCACTGGCTGGTCTTCGCGGAACCAAAATTCCTGACTGGTCGAAATTTCCCACTTGCAGCTGTTCCCAGTTAGCACTAAAAACAAAATTTTGATTAAAGCTACGAAGTGAAAGCTTTACATAGTAACACAATAGTCTTTCTATAGCAACTTTACCTCGTTACAATATCATCGTTACTCAATAGCTCCATGTATGAAGAAGAAGGAGGTGAAGCCATGTTCCTGAAGAAACCATGTTCCTGAAGATAGAATATTGTTACACCAAACAGCTACGTTATCGGTTAGAAGTAGCTAGTCGTGAGAAACTGAAATAGACTTTAGACAGATGAGACCGTGTGATTTACACTGAATTCCGCGGTAGAAAGGGGTTGAAGGTCTCTCTCTCCCAACAAAGCCAAGGATGATGAAGGCTGCTCCTCATTATTTCCAGCTGCTTCTACTACGGTATAGCCACTGAGGTTTTCCAGTTCTTCCCTGGCTCTAGCTGCTTCATTCTCTTCCTGAAGATAGAAAATTGTTACACCAAACAGCTACGTTATCGATTAGAGGTAGCTAGTCGTGAGAAACTGAAATAGACTTTAGACAGATGAGACCGTGTGATTTACACTGAATTCCGCGGTAGAAAGGGGTTGAAGGTCTCTCTCTCCCAACAAAGCCAAGGATGATGAAGGCTGCTCCTCATTATTTCCAGCTGCTTCTACTACGGTATAGCCACTGAGGTTTTCCAGTTCTTCCCTGTCTCTAGCTGCTTCATTCTCTTCCTGAAGATAGAAAATTGTTACACCAAACAGCTACGTTATCGAATAGAGGTAGCTAGTCGTGAGAAACAAGTGACTTGTAAACTTGATATGCGGCTCCTCATAACCCACTGATATCCCACCTGTACTGCCTGGTCCTAAACCTCTGCCGGTAGGATATCGGTGGTATAACTAGGGCATAACCCACTGATATCCTACCAGTCAATTTTCATCATAACCCACTGATATCCCACCTGTACTGCCTGGTCCTAAACCTCTGCCGGTAGGATATCGGTGGTATAACTAGGGCATAACCCACTGATATCCTACCAGTCAATTTTCATTATAACCCACTGATATCCCACCTGTACTGCCTGGTCCTAAACCTCTGCCGGTAGGATATCGGTGGTATAACTAGGGCATAACCCACTGATATCCTACCAGTCAATTTTCATCATAACCCACTGATATCCCACCTGTACTGCCTGGTCCTAAACCTCTGCCGGTAGGATATCGGTGGTATAACTAGGGCATAACCCACTGATATCCTACCAGTCAATTTTCATCATAACCCACTGATATCCCACCTGTACTGCCTGGTCCTAAACCTCTGCCGGTAGGATATCGGTGGTATAACTAGGGCATAACCCACTGATATCCTACCAGTCAATTTTCATCATAACCCACTGATATCCCACCTGTACTGCCTGGTCCTAAACCTCTGCCGGTAGGATATCGGTGGTATAACTAGGGCATAACCCACTGATACCCTACCAGTCAATTTTCATCATAACCCACTGATATCCCACCTGTACTGCCTGGTCCTAAACCTCTGCCGGTAGGATATCGGTGGTATAACTAGGGCATAACCCACTGATATCCTACCAGTCAATTTTCATCATAACCCACTGATATCCCACCTGTACTGCCTGGAAGTTTATGCATACTACATATCTTTAACTACACATGCTGACGTGAGTCACGTGACCCTACCTTTACTCTGTTGTTGACGAGTGCTCCGTACTCTTTGTTGTAATCTTTTTCCGTCTCGAAGAATGACGTAAACGTCATACATGAATACTTCTCAATAACCTTTAGTGCCTGGCGGCGAAAGGTAAAAGGATCATACTCAATTTATGAGAATTTAGTAACAAAAACGGACGTAAGGAAAATGTTTGCAGGCCCGAATTGATGTCACTCACCTGGGGATGCGATTTTCGAATGTGTATTGAACAATAGTTTTCGGAGTAACTTCTGGCACAGATGTAACATATCACGGGTGTTTTTTTACTTCTTAGCTTTGATCGTTCAACAGCTGGGTCCAAGCCTGAAAATCGAGAGTTGTGTTAGGATCGAGCAGTAGCAAAGAAAATGTACAGCAGTGAGTTTCCAGCAGAGAGTTAGAACCAGGTGGGTAGTTATACCACAGATTATATCCACACAGTACATTCTGTCATTTACCTTTTAAAGTTATAACTTTACACCGGGTCTTGCCGGTCTTAGAGTCGTACACATGTCTAAAAAGGCTTTGCAGTGACATTTCCTCACTGCAATGGGGACACTTTCTTTTCTCACCCTAAGAAAAGAGCATGAATTATAACATCATTTTGATTTTTATCAAAAAAATCTTACACCCGACACGGGTACAAAGAATTCTAGCAAATTCAGTTTTGAAGCGAAGTGAAGTTGGTGATTGGTGAAAGGAATACATACTCGCTTCAAGTTTTTCTCGATTCTTCTTTCTGAAAATAATTGAAACTAAGTTAGATAGATTGAGATAGAGAGGGATGGAGGAGCGAGATATATGAAGAGAGAGAGAGAGAGACAGAGAGAGAGACATTTCAGAAGAAGAGAATTCACCAAGAATTACTTACTAGTATTTGGAGATTGGGGCAACTGCTCAGCTACATGTTCCGCAAGTTCCGGGGCCGCAAGTTCCGGGGCCACGCGTTCCGCAAGTTCCGGGGCCGCAAGTTCCGGGGCTACGTGTTCCACAAGTTCCGGGGCCGCAAGTTCCGGGGCTACGTGTTCCGCAAGTTCCGGGGCTACGTGTTCCGCAAGTTCCGGTGCCGCAAGTTCCGCAAGTTCCGGTGCCGCAAGTTCCGGGGCTACGTGTTCCGCAAGTTCCGGGGCCGCAAGTTCCGGGGCTACGTGTTCCACAAGTTCCGGTGCCGCAAGTTCCGGGGCTACGTGTTCCACAAGTTCCGGTGCCGCAAGTTCCGGGGCTACGTGTTCCGCAAGTTCCGGGGCCACGCGTTCCGCAAGTTCCAGGGCCGCAAGTTCCCTGGCTACGTGTTCCGCAAGTTCCAGGGCCGCAAGTTCCGGGGCTACGTGTTCCACAAGTTCCGGTGCCGCAAGTTCCGGGGCTACGTGTTCCACAAGTTCCGGGGCCACGCGTTCCGCAAGTTCCAGGGCCGCAAGTTCCGGGGCTACGTGTTCCGCAAGTTCCGGGGCCGCAAGTTCCGGGGCTACGTGTTCCACAAGTTCCGGGGCCGCAAGTTCCGGGGCTACGTGTTCCGCAAGTTCCAGGGCCGCAAGTTCCGGGGCTACGTGTTCCGCAAGTTCCGGGGCCGCAAGTTCCGGGGCTACGTGTTCCACAAGTTCCGGGGCTACGTGTTCCACAAGTTCCGGGGCCACGCGTTCCGCAAGTTCCGGGGCCGCAAGTTCCGGGGCTACGTGTTCCACAAGTTCCGGGGCCGCAAGTTCCGGGGCTACGTGTTCCGCAAGTTCCGGGGCCGCAAGTTCCGGGGCTACGTGTTCCACAAGTTCCGGGGCCGCAAGTTCCGGGGCTACGTGTTCCACAAGTTCCGGGGCCGCAAGTTCCGGGGCCACATGTTCCGGGGCTACGTGTTCCGCAAGTTCCGGGGCCGCAAGTTCCGGGGCTACGTGTTCAGCCTCATTTCCACATTCGACCTGTACAAGGGGTGTGTTAGTCACTATTTAGTGTGCCAATTGTGTGATGTCACAGGTGTGATAATATGTGTGGCAATATAATACCCCAGATGGTACAATTTTTTAATATTTTGAAGAAGCAACATGCTGACACCGGGGTCTCAGATAATTAACAGCTGATGACTTTTCTAGCGTTTCTTCTAGGCGGTTCTTACCTCATAAGTCCCCTTTTGTTTGACATCGTTAGTCCATTTAAATAACCCGTCTTCATCGAAGATTACTTTGTACCTCAAGCCTGAGAATAATAAATTTCAATTAATATGTCTGTGTAGCATAGTGCATAATACTACGGTTAATGTAGTTCATTATCATAATAATAAATTTGTTCAGCTTTGAGCTCAAATACAGATTGTTCAGTTTTTTCATTTAGATATAAACCAAGAACAGATAGAGAGAGAGGGGGGGATAGAGATATCGGGGGGGGGGGGGGATAGAGATATCGTTTTCATTACCTCTTTTTTTGGTTGCTACTATGGTAGCATCGTACCAATAACCTTGATATTTAGCTATTATCTTATCGTGCTTAGAAAACTTCAGCTGTTTCCTAGTTGACATTCTCCTGATGAGAACCTGATGAGACAGAATTAGCAATAATATGCAAATGTATACAACCAATAAACCCGGGCATGTATGTAGGGGGTCATCCGCAAGGATAATTCGCTACACCATATACTGCCCGACCTGAGAAGCAGGGAGGGTGGTATATGGGATAAAAAGGGTGGGGCACGGATTTATTGCTAACAAATATACGTGCTTTACAAAGTGGGCAGACGTTCACCAGCTAGGGAAAAAACAATAATAATGATAATAGAATATGCTTCATGCTAGTTTCATACATAAATATCGGCACAATATGCTTCATGCTAGCTTTAAACACACTATCAGCATTCTAGTTCAGCACACCAACCCTGAACGAGTTTGGGCATGTGACGGAAGGATGTAAAACTAAGAGCGTCACCAAGGTAGCGTGTTCCATTGGATGTATCGTACCGCATCTAGGATGAATTGAACATCGGGGTACCTTTCATTGCTAAAGGCTTCACTAAAGAAGGAAACAACACAACACGATGCATAACTAAATAAACACACAACACAAGATGCATCGGGAAAACGTCAAAGTCTGGGTGCCTTTCATTGCTAACAATTCGTAGTTTTAGCGCGCACGACAGGTTAGGGCTATCCTTTAGGGCGTGGTTAGGTTTGGTTTGGGGATATCGGTTAGGGTTATCGATTCTCTAACAGATACCGTTTAGTTTACTCAAATTGGCAATGTGGTTGCGTAGCTAAAGCCGTTGGAAAAAAGTTGGTCTAAGTGTACACTTTTGGTAGCGCACACCTGTAAACAGGTTGCAAGGCACCCAGATTATAATCACGCCCGATGCATCGCCAAACTTTCTGCAAAACACTCCGCGAAATTGGCATACGTTGCAGGCCCCTTATAATATAATATAAGGGGCCTGGAGGGAATACCGCGCTGGGGGGGAATACATAATCAATCATATCTCCGGTTCCAGATAAGGTACAGAAATCGTTTTGGTAGCGTTGGAAAGAGGAAGATAAGAGCTTTTAAATGCAACCGGTTTCAGGTCTATATCTTATCAGGAACAGGAGATATGAACCAAACTCCGCAAAATCGAGTGCGGTAAAATCGAAATTTGAATGAAATTTAAAAAAAGGTGTCCCTGCAGGAATTTGTGACGTCACTTTAACCCTAACACCTAAACCTAACCAACCTAACCCTAAACCCTAACCCTAACCCTAACCCTAACCCTAAACCCCTACCCCTAACCCTAACCCTAACCAACCCTAACCCTAACCCTAACCCTAACCCTAACCCTAACCGCCTCCTAACCCTAACCCTAACCCTAACCCTAACAACCCAACCCTAACCCTAACCCTAACCCTACCCTAACCCTAAACCTAACCCTAACCCTAACCCTAACCCTAACCCTAAACCTAACCTAACCCTAACCCTAACCCTAACCCTAACCCTAACCCTAACCCTCCTAACCCTACCAACCCTAACCCTAACCCTAACCCAACCCTAACCCTAACCCTAACCCTAACCCCCAACCCCAACCCACCCTAACAACCCTAACCACCCTAACCTAACCCTAACCCAACCCTAACCCTAACCCTAACCCTAACCCTAACCCTAACCCTAACCCTAACCCTAACCCTAACCCTAACCCTAACCCTAACCCTAACCCTAACCCTAATTAGAACCAACAGGTTTCCTACCAAGGATATCAGTGAAGTTGGTAGGATATCGTAATTTTTCACTTATTTTACCGGTAGTGAAGATTTCCTGCCTCTTTGACAGGTTCCTTCCATTGTCACCGATATCCTACCAAACGGTTACAACCACTGGTAGGATATCTTTGAAAAGGCTGGTAGGATTTCGGTTGGTTCTAATCGTTGTTGCAGCAGTAACGCGCGTAGATTACTAAAATAAAATGCGTCGCGCATGTCTTTTTGAGCGCCGCGCATATTTTTTTAGTTTAATTTTTCTTTTTTAAACGGTTTTTTTTTTCAATTTTTCCAATTTTTCAATTTTTTCAATTCATATTTCGCGGATTGGAATGCGCTGCAGTCCCCTCATGCGCGCACCCCCGCAACGAGGGGACTGAAGGGAATGCCGCGCGCGCGTTTGGCCTGAGCCCGGCTGGTCGAAGATAACTTTGCGGCTCGAAAAAACGGCGGTGCTTATCTTTGGCTCCTGTAGTCCGTTTGACTTGATTCTTTCAACCAGTTGTTAATGACTGACGATTATCTACCTTGCTGTTTTTGAGAGAAGTTAATTGGACTTAAGGAGGCTGAGCAATAGCCGTTGAAATGGGTTTGTTTTTCAA
>WFME01000016.1:0-38220 GCA_020137815.1 Hormiphora californensis
ACTTTAGGGCAACCCTAGGGGGAAAGGTTTTGTCCACTAAATCGGGGGTCCACTAAATCGGGGTGAAGCCCAATATTTACCCAAAAACCTATTTTATGCCCACAATGATATACAATTTAAACTAGCCCTCTAACTTTATATGCAAGATTCTCGTATTGATGATGATCATTTCTTCGATTAAAATAACTCTTTTTCAAAAAATGTAAAAATTTTCCTAAGTTTACCACCGTCCGGTTTGTTTGTATTGTCGGAATCGTGTCACTTCCTGGCTTCCTGTCTATTAGCAGGGTTCAAACCGAACCGATACGTGATACCCTACCGAATCGGGCGCCCCTAACGGTGAGAAGTAACTAAAAATTTAAAATCCTTTTTCTCGTCAAATTTATGGGAGCAACCCGATCACAGCATTGCGATCGTGCTTAAAACTTTTCAAAAAAGTTATAATTTTTTAGAGTGTATACCGCCACTCCGAATCGTATTTCGAATCGGTTGCATCTTATCGCATGTCCTGCCTGCTAATTAGCGGCGTAGAATCGAACCGTGACTCCCCTCGAACGAAATTTTTACGCTGGACTTGGTGAACTTTTGATTCGTGGGCACCATGGGATCACGTTAATCGGTTCGTTTCCAACACCTCTACTTAGCGAAGGACATCGATATGCACCGATTCGAAACCGAATTCGGACCATGCTTTAAATCTTTTAAAAATTTACAACCAATATTCTCCAAAAAAATTCAAAAAATTTTTGGGGAAAAAAATCCTGTTCCCTACAATCGGGTGTTCCCTAACTCGGGGGTCCTAAATCGTGGTCCCGACTGTACGGCTTATTTTGAGTCCGAAAACTTTCTGGTTCGTTATTATCGCTCATTGAAAACGCCAATGGCCTAAATTGCCTTAACAAGGTTTGAAATTTTGGAGTTGGAACTCCAGACTTCGTACGATGTTCCGCTAAGATGCCAAATTGCACCAAAGTGGGACTCAGGCGCCACAATTCGTCCGAATTTTGCTAAGCACCGGATGGACAAATTTTGTCAGTGAAATGGCTCAAAAATCATTTTTTTTTGCTATTTGTGTCTTTCAATGTCACGTCGGAGAATGAAAAATCAAGTCACTTACGTAGTCATTTTTATCTCTTTCTGTCATCGTTTCAAGACCCCCTAATAAAACTTCTCTTCTTCAATGGTTCAGTAGCCGAAGTCACGTGACCAAATTTAGATCCCGTGTCCTACGCAAAATTCGACAATTTGGGCCTGAGCGCCACTTTTTGGCATCTCTACTAAGTACTTGAGCGTTCCAACTCCCAAATTTCAAACCATTTTAAGGCATGTTTAGGCGGCGCATTGTTGGAGACTGTTTTCAATCTAGCAATATTTAACGACCAAAGTTTTCCGGACTCCAAAATGCGTCTTCTGTATCCCCGATTACCATATTTAGCATGGGAAGTTTCATCGAAATCGAGGTAGGGAGTTTTGCTTATCGACTCTACTACTCGTGTAATCGGGGTCGCAAGGAGCTCGTAACGCACTTTGCAGACTACTGAAAGTATGGAGCCGCGCAATCGTAGCCGAGATCTACGATCTTCTACCAGCGCATAGCTGAATATATCGAACAATTGATCATATATATGATGGATCTAGAGGTTTGACAGGGCGTGCTGCAGTACGGGCACGGCTTACAAGACTGTGACTTGTAACAGACCTCTTTTTTGCTGACTATAGATTTGATAGCAATTTGATATACATGATTAAATTTATTCAGAAAGGATAAAGGACCTCACGGGCGGAGGAAGGCCAACCCCAGGGCGTGAGGCGTCCTCGCCCTCTGTGGTCAATAGAAAACATTTAGTTCTAAGCACCATGTGGCTGAAAATAAAATACAATCAAATTCTAAGAAAACATATGTGTTCTTGTTCAACCATGTTATACTGTTTCAGGGAGCAACCAAACGGTACCGGTCCGAACCACGAGCAAACCGCTCTAAGCCCTTCCCCTCCCTACAAACCAAGTGGGGCCTGGCTGGTTTCGAGCGTCCAACCTGGACACGCTAGGCCGTAATATACTGGATCGCCGGAAATATCTTCGGGTGCCATACACCCTAGGTGCACAATATGTTAAATAATTAGATTTTATTGTATAGTTAGTTTCATCTTCACTGGTTCTAGTCTGGCTGTATGGCGGCGCACATACCCCCCCTGTGATGGCAGTGCGATCAATGGGGTCGGCCGCGCAAGTCAGATCTTGGTATATATTCTCAGAATACTCGCTCATTCATTGATTTTATTAAAATATGCGTTATTACAATTATTTACAACACTCTTATTTTTCAGGACGATGAGACGGATTCTGGAGGTGTAAATTGTTTCAACATCAACCTCAAGCGAGCTGGATAGAGTGGACCTGGATGTCTCCATCCACCCCGATATTGTTGAACCGACCTCTACAATAACATGTTACAACTCTGCTGTAGAAGTAAGATAACTCAAAACCCGGCATTCTAATAACTGCAACTGTTGCCGGAATTTTCAATGGACAGTAAAGTGCATGTTACTCTTATTTGTAGTCATTGGTGTTCACCTAGAGTTTATGGAACTGCGGATCGAAAAAATAAGACTAATTACTTTTTGGTGAATTACTCGTTAGTGAGATATCAAATGTTCGCAAAAGCAAGCTTCCTCCCCTCGTCCGACCGAAGTTGGAAATCAATATGGGTTAGTTTGTCGAACCGCAGTTGCTAACATTTTCAAATCTTCACTACTTCTCAATGAGCCCATACTTTCAGTCTAATCCCAAAATCATATTAAGATAGACAAAAATACGGCACCAACATGTGAAATCGCCTTGCATTAGTGCGAGTAGAATATAAATCATTTTTCTTCTAAAGGCGCGAGTTTTATAGCAAGAAAGGACTATAAGTTACAACGAATCTCTGGTTGTATGGTAACACTAACTTCCGTTGTCAGGTAAATCAATCGACTCCTACGAGTTCTATCGCCAGCAATGGATAAACATGTTATCCATTTCATTATGCACAATGCCCAGGCTTTGGTTACGAAGTTCCCCCTTGCCAGCGTGTGCACGGCGAAGTGTCGCCCGGCGACAGAGTTGGAGGTGTCTTCGATCACAGCACAGGCTTGTTGTAAAAAAAGGGGCGTTTTTATAGCTTATTGTTTCCAAGCATAACCTGAACTAAATAATTTTCCATTACTTTCAACAAAGGCTCAAAGTTTGAATATCAATTTGGCAAACATTGTGCATGGGCCACCCCAATTACTCTCTAGTATTAATTATTATTTTGACTATTCCACCGTGGAATCCCACTTCTCTGTAGATTATATTTATAATGTTTTATGCCATAAGAACTTCCTAGAAATTTTCAATGTCGATATTTTAGCATGAACGGAAAATATAATTTAGTGCATGGGCAAACAAATGGGTCAAGGGGGCACATGTTCAGCAGCGGGAAATTTGCCACAAATTGTGCAGGGGCAAATTTAATTAATTTGCCTATAATTATTACCCTATTGATATATTACTCAATACGGCTCTTCTAGTACTCGTAGTTATGCTACTAGAACATGCATAAAATTTTCGTGTCAATATTAACGGTGTGGACACGTTCGATCAGAAAATTGGTGGCAAGGCTGCCCTTGCACCAGTTGCCCTTGCACATTGCCTGCCCTTAGCACCAAATTCCATTTTTTGCACGGCTTAACTACCTAATAATTAATTTTGACTATTCCCACTTTCGAACATCATCCTTTAATGATTGAGAACATCCTACAAAGTTTCTCAAGTCGATATTTTAAGCAGAACGGAAAATAGAATTTGGTGCAAGGGGCGGTGCAAGGGACTAACACGCAATGTGCAGGGCATGGTGCCCTGCACCTTTTTTATATTACCTATAATTAATTAATTAATTAAAAATTTAAATCCGCCCAACGTCTGACACAAAGGAATACTACAAACATGCCTACAAAATTCAAGTCCGATATCTCAAACGGTGTGTTCCACTCGTTGACATGTTTTTTTTGCCACCCCCCCCCCCCCCCCCCCCCCCCCCCCCCCCCCCCCAAAAAAAGACCTTTCTTTGTTCTTATAGGCCGGCATTTTGGGTTTTTGTGGCGGGGCAAAAATTTTTTTTCGTTTTTTTTTTTTCGTTTTTTTTTGCTGTTTTCTTCGGGTCGGAGGTCCTGCCGGCACCTAATGATAAATATAGTTTAGTTTAGAAGCTTCTCCGCGGCAATAAGGAGAACTACTGTATAAGGAGAACTACTGTATAATGGGGGGGGGGGAACAGTCGTGCCTGAACCTGAGTTCAGGCACGACTATTTCCCCATGGCACGGCTACAAGAATTGGGCCTTGCAAACAGACCTCTTTATTCGGTCCCTTCGCCAACGTTTCCCTGGAAGGGCCTTCGGGCTCTTCCAGGGAAACGTTAATGTCACCGGTAGCCAAAGAAACAAAACAAGACGTAAATGTAGGACCTAAACTGTAGGGTGGTCTCAATTTACAACACGGAACACCTGGTGTTTATTATAATATGATACTCGCTAGAAAAGAGCAAGGTAAGATTCGAACCACGGACCTTGAGAGTGAAATGCGGGTATGCATCACTCGACCACCAGGTGTTACTAAAAATAGATTTAGGTCCAAAAAATGGACCCGTTTCCCCAGCACAACGTAGAAATTTTATCCTTTTGAAACCCGTATGTAGAGGTGTGAATAGAATGGAAAACCAACTTTCCACTGAGACATTGGAAATTTAAAGAGAGAGAAAAATAATGTAGGTGTGAGATCACGCGATTGCGTGAACCAAAGACATCCTTTAAAAAGCCCTTCCCTCCACCTAGCCATAACCATGCCGTAAATCAAATGTATTATTGTGAAGATCGAAGATAAGAAGAAGACCAAATCTTATAGGTAAGCACCTGTCAGAATGATCTGTATTGTGATGCTCAGTTTTGTTTACAATCAATTATCACCTCCCTAACCAATGCTAACCACCGCTTCTCTTATATTCAGGAAGGCAACTATGGACTCTGGAAGTCTAGTTTGTTTTGACCCAACGGTGGTCTTGCCCATTTAGGGCAAACGTTGACGTTAGTCCTCAAGAAGGTATCGAAGGGACAGAGGCCTAGCGTGATTTTGGTAAGTCCTGAGGTGAGCGGTTATTTAATGTTTAGCTAGTTACTTACTCAATGCCAAAACCCGCTAATAGCTATATGTTTATATCGCATTCGGAAGTTATTACATATTGAAATTTGTATTTATTGACTCCTTAACGAAATAGGAAGAAATTTTGTTTTGGTACCTACCCCCTTACATTAATTTAACGTTCATAGTTTGCTGTTTGAAGTGTTTTCTCTCACACTCCCTTTTCTTTCTTTTTATATAGGAAAATACAAGGATCTACTGACAACGGTAAAGATCCAATGAAAAAACGATAACATAGGTCAAACCAATCATACGATCAAATCAGAAAAATTCTAATGATGAACAGTTGAGAAGACTTGAATCAAGATTAAAACTTCTGGAAAAGGAAAACTCGGAGTTGAAGAAGAATGAGCAGTTGTACAATGCAACGGTTAGTCCCTGGAAAAAATTCACGACGTTCATCTCCAAATTATAATAGAGATTATCTGTCATATTATCACTAATTAGTTATAACTGGTTGGTCACGTGACTTAGTAGAGCTCTAAATGTGTACCACGTTTTTAGGTGGCGTCAAAGTTTTATCTACTACTAGGACGTAACAAGGCGGAGGAGGCCGCCCCAGGACGCATTATAGACGCACCATAGACGCATTATAGACGCAGTATAGACACACGCAATATAGACGGACTACGTGGTACTGCGTCTATAGTGCGATGCCCGCCAAATCGCAAATTGCCAATAGTGGGTATGTTATAACATACCACTAAATTAGTCAGTTAACATGGACCCCATATGGACCCATCATTTTCCCTGTTTGCTACCGTAAGTTTTCACCCACTAACATCATTACTGACACCCACTCCCATGATGTTACACACTACAATCAGTTATACGTGCTAATTTTCAATTTCCTTCCTCCCTCCTCCTCCTCCCATATGCATATATGCATATAGTATATTCCTATGCTAAAATATTATCATTTTCAGAATGTGACAGTAATATGACCACCGTCTGGATCATATCCTCCGCCATGGTACTACACAGCAGCTCCTCCTCCGCCATGGACTACCCCAGCTCCCCCTCCCCCCCACCCCCCCACCCCCCCCACCCCCCAAGGCCACCCCCCCCTGCAGCCACCCCACCTGCAGCCACCCACCCCTCCCAAGCCCATCCCCCCCCCCTGCAGCCCCCCCACCTGCACCCAAACCCCCCCCTTCACCACCCCCCCTTAGCCACCCCACCTGCAGCCCCCCCCATGCACCCCCACCTGCACCCCAACCCCACCTGCAGCCCCCCCCACCGGGCACCCAAACCCCCCCTTCACCCACCCCCCTGCACCACCCCACCTGAAAGCCACCCCACCTCACCACCCCCCTGCCCCCCCCCCTGCAGCCACCCCCCCCCTGAAACCACCCCCCCCTGCACCCACCCCACCTCAGCCCCCCCCCCCTTTCACCCACCCCCCTGCAGAAACCCACCCAGCCACCCCCCCCTTTCAAAGCCACCCCCCCTTAAAGCCCCCCCCCTTTCCAAAAACCCCCCCTTTCACCCCCCCCCAACCTTTAAACCACCCCCCTCAGCCACCCCCCTTCCCCACCCCCCCTTCCGCCCCCCCCAACCTTCAGCCACCCCACCGCAGAAACCCCCCCTTCACCCCCCACCTGTAGCCACCCCCCCTTTATCAGCCACCCCCCCTTTCAAAACCCCCTACACCCCACCCCACCTGACCCACCCCCCCTTTCACCCCCCACCTTAAACCCCCCCACGCAGCCACCCCACCTGCAAGCCCCCCCCCCTTGCACCCCCCCACCCTTCACCACCCCCCCTTTCCGCCACCCCCCCTTTCACCCCCCCCCACCTCACCCCCCCCCCCCCCCCCCCCCCCGCCCCCCCCACCACCCCCCCATGAAACCACCCCCCCTTTCATATCCACCCCCCCAGCCCCCCCCTGCAGCCACCCCCTTTTTTTCCCCCAGCCCCCCCAAACCTTTCAGCCCCCCCAAACCTGCCCCCACCCCCCCTTTAAACCCCCCACCCCCCCCCCCCCTTCAGCCCAAACCCCACCTGCAGCCACCCCACCTGCACCACCCCACCCTTCAGCCAAACCCCACCTCCCGCCCCCCATTTCACACCCCCAACCTTCAGCCCCCCCCCTTCACCCCCCCCCAAACATGCAGAAAGCCCCCACCCCCCCTTTCAGCCACCCCCCCCTTCACCCATCCCCCCCACCTTCACCGCCACCCCCCCTTTTCCCACCCCCCTTCATCCACCCCCCTCACCACCCCCCCCCTGCACCACCCCCCCTCACCCCCCCCCCTTCCCACCCCCCCCTTCAGAGCCACCCCCCCTTCAGACCCCCCCCCTGCACCACCCCCCTCCCACCCCCCCCCCTTTCGCCACCCCCCTTCGCCCCCCAAACATGTTCCCCAACCCCAAACCTTTCAGCCCCCCACCTCCCAGCCCCCCCACCTTCCCCCCCCCACCTGCACCCCCCCCCCCACCCTACTCCACCGCCTCACCCAAACCCTTTTTCCAGCCCGCTCGAAAAACCCCCACTATGTTTTATGGGGGCCAGACATTCTCTTTTAGTTTAAAAAATATAAGGGAATTTTAAAATAGATTTATGATTTTTTACCCTTTTAAAATGGTGCAGGGACCCAAAAAGTCAACAAACTATTTTTTTTTCAGACGAACAGCTGGAACTCTGACCATAGGAATCACCTGGCCATAGGAGACTGGAGCCCCTGCCTAGAGACCCATCTGGCCTAAGCCTCTAGGGGGGGAAAATCAAAGGCTAAGGGGACCTGATTTACCCCACCATCTGAAAGCAATAACACAAATACGGTTAAACGAAAAAAGCACTACACAAAAAAAATGAGAGAAAGGCCGGGGAGGGAGCGAGAGAAAAAAAATCTTTTTGGATAAACTTCCGTATTTTTTGTAATTGTTAGGTAAACCGGCCCTCTCCCCCCTTCTCCGGGCCTTCTCAAATTTCCACCATTTTTGAAAATATCTCAAATCTACCAAGTCCCCCCACCCCGCTACTGTAAAGATCAGCAAAAAAAAGGCCCACTACCCAACCACCACCGACAAACATTCCCAAATAAATAAACCATTCATTTTATTGGGGTTTTTAAATTTTTCTTTCTTCTTGAGTTGGTTTTGGTCCATGGCGGTTTTCTTTTTTTTTTCCCTTAGCTGGGGTCACCTTTCTACTTTTTTTCCCTTTCCCCCGGTATCCCTTCCATTTAGTTGTATGTGTCTTGTCTTTATCGTTCTTCTTCTAGTTTTACCCCCGGCCGGGGAATGGACTTAGGGGGGAAGTTGGTTTTTGGTGTTTGTCTAGTTTTTTTTAACTATTTTCCCCCCCTTTTATTTATTTTTACTCCCTAGTTTTGGGGTAACATTTTTCCCGGGGAGCACTTCCCTGCTGGGGAAAGGGGAAAGGCCCAAATCACTCCCCCGGGACCGGCAGAGTTTTTCTGTGGAATGAGAGGGGGTGTTCAGGGGCCTTTCCCCTATTTGGGGGGCGTTTTGCCCGGGGTCAGGACTGCTTTTGTTCTCCCAAAATAGGGAGAGGGGGGGGGGTTTCCGGGGTCTTTGGGGAGGCAGCGGGGGGCTTTTTGGGATATTTTTTGGGTTTGGGGTTGGATGGGGTTTTGGTTTTGTCTTTCCCCCCCTCGCCCGGGTCCTGTAAGGGTACACAAATTCACCATACCACCCAATCAGGTCAAACCCAAGGGAAAGAAAGGGAAAACCGTAATTATCAAAAATCTTACCCCCCTTTTTGCTAGGGATTTCATTTGCGGGCTTTTCTCCCGATAAGGACGGAAAGTTCCCTCCCCCACACTACCCCCAACTATAAATTTCTTCAGGTTCCTGAACTCGGTAAGGCTCTTCAAAATAGCAAAGCCCCCCTCCCCATTTTTCATGCACCCAAATTTCCCCCTCCCCCCTCTTCGCTCGCTCTATCTCTTCTTCTATCTTCTCTCTCTCTCTCCCTCTCTCTCCCCCCTTTTCTCTCTCTCTCTCTCGCTAGGGGCAGATGCCTGTTGATGGAGCCAGCCGGGTTTATATCTTTTTATGTAGGGCCCTCTCTCTCTCTCCCCCTCTCTCTCTCTCTCTCTCTCTCGGGGATCCTATTACCCTTGTATTTCATCCTTTCGGGTTCGTGACCTTTTGGGGTTTTAAAAAATTCCCTTCCGGTCTCACATTTCTCACTCACCCTTTTCCCCATTCTTTCTCCTTTAGTTCCCGGGATATCCCCCCCTTAACCCCCCTTTTCTTTTGATAGGGCCCCAAATTAGCGGGGGGGTGTGCTTATTTCACCCCCTTGCCTTGCCCAAACCCTTCCTCTGTCTCTCGCCCTCCCCCAAACCCTCTCCTCCCCCCCTTTTTTCCCTTTTTTTTTCTGTTTAAAATAAAGCCCCACTCTTTTTTTCCCCCCCAAAACCAAATTTTACCCACCTGGTTGGGCAGGGGTTTAAACGGGGCCTATCAAATTTGGTTTGGCTCGATTGGGGGGGGGAATCTAAACTTCCTACCCATTCCTAGAACAGTATCCATGAAATTTTTGGGGAAACCTAGGGGCTCACCCCCCCTCCCCCCCACCCCATAGTATTAACCTTTGCCCTCACGATAAATGTCACTAAATATCTTTTTCCGCCCCCTTTTAAAATCCCTGCATCATTTTCCGGGGTTTGGGTAGGAAAATATAGACATAAGTTGTTTTAAAGGTCGAAAAAGGGGGAACCTACACAACCCTCCCCTCCTTGATTTCCCATCCCCTCCCTTTCCCCAAACCCCCTCCCCTTCACCCCCCCCCTCCAAACCAAATCTGCCCAGAGGATCTCGCTAGGGGGGGGCCCCCTTTTCCCCGGATTCTACCCCCTCCAGTTCGTTTCTGCCCTAAAACCTATCACAGGGGGCCCAAACGCCCCATTTGAGCCCGGTGCCCAAAAACCACGACTTTAAACTTTTTTTTTGAAAAAAATGCCCTGCATTTTACCCGAGATTTTTAAACATACATTTGGGGTTAAGGGGTGAGTCAGACGTCCCGGGTTTTTGAGAAAAACGGGGTTTCCAACAAGGTCAGCGTTGAGAGCTTTACTTTTTTAGGAAACCCCCCAACGAGAGGTTTTATTACCAAAAAAAGGGGGGAAAAAGCCCCAGAGGAAGAAAAAAAAAAAAAAAAAAAGATCTCTAATCTCCTTCCCCTCGAGGTAAACCATTAAATGGGGAGAAAGTTTAAAGGGAAGTGTGAGGGGGGCGGGAGAATTGTTTAAGTTCCTAACCCTCCTTAAAAGGGTTTTAAAAAGGCCAGGCCCGCGCCACCGGGTTTTGGCCATAGCAACGAAAATCGTCCACGAAAATTTGGGTAAACGCCCCGCCCTAAATCCAAATTTGTCCCCCAGCTGCAGGTGGTTTTTGGGGTTTACCTCCCCAACAAACGGCTAGTATTACTATTATAGTGGGCAAACTTGTTATTAGTGGGGACACGTAGTGATCGAATTTTTTTAATAGCCGCTGAATGATAACATAGGCGGTAAAGCTCCAATATAACCCCTGATCCCACCTCTCTCAAACGTCGAAAGGGGAAAATTACCGGGTTTCCAAAATGCCCTCGAAAACCCCCTGACCCCAATTATGGTCGGCCACCTTTTATGATTTTTGCCCACCCCCCATGATACCAAAAGTTGGGGCCTTTAACCTCAGGTTCACTGTTCAGGCATGACTGTTTTCCCCCATAGAATGGAAACGAAATAATTTTGGATTTTAGAATGCTGTTTGCCAAGTTCGAAATTACAGAATTTCTTTCAAAAATGGGTCCGTTCTCTATTCTAATTTTTTACCTCATTTTTTGGGTTTTCACGTCCAATTTAAAAAACCCAATCAAACCCTCTTATTTGGGTCACGTGACTGGTTATAAAACCAAAATCAGGGACCAGTTTTTTCCTGATTCGTACGCCCCCAAAAGGGGGTTTTTCCCAGCCCCTGGTGACCTCAACAAAGCGTACACTTCTCGGGTTTTGAATTCACATTTGTGGGTTTCCCGGTCAGCCGGCGGGGGATCTAAAACGAAAAACCGTTTTTTCCCTGAAATTTTTTTATTGTTTTAGAAAAATAACTTTCCCGATTGTCCTTTCATCTGACTGTTTCCCTACCCATTACTACCCAACGCAAGCTGCGTTAGGCGGTGTAAATGTGAAACGTGAAAATTACCCCCTTTTGTATTTTAAAGTTAATATCCCCAAAAAGTATCCCCTCAAATGAGAGCGCCCACTCTCTCCAGGAATCACCTTGTACCAGTTGACATGTTCACTCAATGCATTCCCCAGCTTAAAGGGGGTTTACAGGGTATATCAAAAGCACAGGGGAGGGGAGGGAGGGGAGGGTGGGGGAAACCCATAAAACGGTGACCAGGGGTGCAGTAATTTTTTTTATAGACTAAAATGCGGGGGTTAAAAGAATTGGTACATTTTGGGGAAGGGGATGCAGATGTCCCTTGGGTACGGGGAAAAACTTTTGGTGACTATAACATTTTGTGCGAATCGAATCTGATCGATCTCACACGAGGCGAGAATCTGATCGCAATGGTACCACTTATATAGGGACACATACATGGCGATTGCATAGATCACAATTTACTCACGTTGGTAAGTTTAACTTTGCATTGCACTTCAACTCCCCCCCCGACGGGAATTTTTTGGCAAATTTGGGGCTTTTTTTATAATTGACAATTTGGGGGCTCCCCCCCTAAAGGGAAAAAATGACTTGTTTTTAAAGTAAAACGTACATCTCATGAATTATAAATACCGGGGACGAAAAATGTAAATTTACCTACCCTGTTTAAACGGGAAATTTCCCAAATTTTGAAACTCCATCGCCAGTCTTTCCTCTCTAGGAACCGGGGGCCCCTCGTAATAACCAGAAATCCTAGTTTGGAATAAACAAAATAATTAAGTTTATTGGATTCATCAACGATTCAAAGATGGCGCTGCCCGGATTAAGGTAAAGTATAAAAACTTTTAAATGTTTTTGTTATTCATCGAAAAGTTTTATTGAAAAAATTAGGCACTACTAAAGAGGAATCCCCCTGGGGCCCTTTTTTCCGGAAAATGGGTTTCTCAGATCCCACCCAACCCCATCTTTGGAAAAACCATATTTCCTTTTTTCCTTAAAACTCTTTCTTCGACACCCCTTTGATCTGTGTGGGTGTAGTAAAGTTTTTAGGATTTGGTAGTTTTTTTAGGACTTTTTAAATTAAAATTTAAGCTATCAAACCGTTTAAAAGGTTTTTTAAATTGGTACCCCACCATAATTTTTGGGGTGTTACCCCGTATAGCCGGGCCTCTTTCCTTTCCCCCCCGACAAAATTAAACAACTTTAAAACTGATAAAACCTCCCTTCAGAGGACTGGACACTGCAGTTCCATGGGGCCCTGCGCATTGGTTTTACCACTTTGTTAGTAAAACTCCTATGGGATAATGAAAATTACCCTATGTGTTATACCCCCTCCTGGGAAATTAGATCAAATTTAAATTTTTTAAAAGCTAGCCCCAGAATTCCATTTAATAAATTTTTAAAATTGTCCCACAACATTTCATTTATCCAGTTCATAACTATGTTAGCTATTGCTAAAAGGTTATGGGTTCCCATCTAGGGGGGTTAGGGGTGCCATCTGGGTTTTTGGGAATTACCCCCCGTGGTCTGCAGGGTTTTGTCAGACCTCATCGATATCAAACGAAAACCTGTTTTTCCCAGGGGCCTCGTCCCCATCGGCACACCCAAAATAAACCAGATGACCATCCCTCCCAAGTAAAAGTTTAAAACTGTACTTTTAAAAGGGTAGCGCTATTTGGGCTTTTTAAAAATGGCGGCTAATTTGAAACACCCCCCCCTACGCCATCCCACCCACTTATCCCGGGTTTGGGCCCTTTTCCTAAATGAGTCTTTATAAAACCGCCCTTTTTGGCCAAAAATCTCTAGCTCTTTTTTTCTAAATTTAATTATAAGTATATTGAAAATCCTGAACTATGTTGCTAAAAGTAAAGGGGTTTCCCCATATTTTCCCTGAAAAAATTTTTGGGAGAAAAATCACAAATGAAACTCCCCTAAACTTTGGGGAACTCGCCCAAATTTCCCTCCAAAATTTAAAATTAATCCAACCCCTCGCCCCTAACCCAAACCCATTTCCCCTATATTTAAATTAATCTTTAAAATTAATTTAAACCATTACCTTTCATTAAATTTAAAGCGGTTCTCAGGGTTTTGTTATGTTTCTCTACTTACTTTTTGGACACGTATCCACCAACAACACCCTCTTTAAACTTCCCTCCACATTCTCAAACCCAATCTCCATTTCCCCCACGGGGTTAAACTGGGCCCCTCATCAATATCCTTCCCGGTTATAAACCATCAAACAAAACCCCCCGCTTTTCCGCAACTACCCCTGTATTTTTGGGTTCCATTCTAAATTCCTTCTCCTCGACCGGCGGGAAAGAAAATTTGTAGTTAGTTTTTACCATGGAAACTATGGGAAACACACTTACGGGGTTTCCTTTCTCAAGGGCACCTCCCTCGCCGCAGCTGAAAGGGGGGTGGGGAAGAAAAGGGGAGACTGGTTTTTTTTTTTATATATTTGATGATTTTTGGGCCCAAAATTTAAAGCCCATTTTAGCCGTAGGTGGGAATAAAGTTTAATAGTAGATACCAAAAGGGGCATGGGTAAAAAGGCTTTATGGGTATTCGGGTTTCCCGCCACAGGGATTCGGGAATGTCAGGTGCACCGACTGTAACATCTCGCACGCCGCCGAATTCTGATATTTGGAAAAGCGGGCATATTCCTACCAAATATATGAATTAAGAACGATCGAGTCTCCTACCTGTTACCATGGTAACTCGAGTCTCTTAGCTCTGTTTTCATGGTAACCTAATAGCTACAGTTGCCATGGTAACTAAAGTCTCCTAATTGTTTCCATGGTAACCTACTTGTTGACATCACATCCACCAGGAACAACCTCGGTACATTGGGGCAGGTTGTTATCTGTTCCAAGTAACATTAAAACCCCATCATAAAAGGGGAAAATCCTCGGGGTTTGGGGGGGCCCATGCTTTTTCTCAGGTATTTTGTCCCTAAAATAATCATTGCAGTTAATAATAATAAAAATAATATCTAAACTGTATCCCCCCAAACCCCCCAGGGACGATGCAAAAGAAAAATACTGCCACTGAGGGAAAATCAGAGCAGTTTACCACACACCAACCAAATTAGTTTAAAAAAACGGTGGAAAAAACCCAAATTAACCCTGCTCTCATGAAAAGGGAAGAAATACAACGGTTCCCAAAAACAGACAAAACATGGTAAAAAGAAAAAAATAAGTTTCCCCAAAAATTCCTCAAAATTTTACACCTCCCCAAAAAAAATTTTTATCAATAAAAAAAAGGTTCAAAATAAATCTCTGACCCCCCCTCAACACAGAAAATCGCCCGGAAAAAGGGGAAAAACTAAAACCACGGAAAAAAATTTTATTACACACTCAGACACTCGGGGGCTTAAAAACCAAAAAGATGTGCTGGGAAAAACTTGTCACGGGGAAAAACCCATCCAAACCCCCGTCTTACCTGATAAATAAAAGCGAGTGATAGGTTACGATGGGGAAATCCGAAAAGGAAAGCCCAACTAGTCACCCCAAAGGGAAAATTCCACGAAAAAGGCTTTCTTGAGACTTGGCCCCCTTGCAACCTATTCTCGCCCGCGAAGAATGGCCCCCGGCCTTTTGGGGACAGCAAGAATTTCACTTTGCCCCCTTTTTAAACACTTTTTCCCAAGCATGGACTGTAAAAAATGCGCGCGATAAAACTGTTTTGGCGGCATTTTTGGGCCCGCCCCTAGCCAAACCAAAACCCCAATTACCGCCTAAATTGGCACTTTGTTAAATGGCGGGTTTTTTTCCCCTACCCCACAGGCCATGACGTTTCCCAACCCAGTACCCCAATTGCCCCGGGACCGAGTAGGAGTTTGCCCCAGGTTTTTAAACGTTCCCTCATTTTTTAGGGGCCCAATTTTGACCCCTTTCCTAAATTTCGATTTTCGGGGGTTTTTTCCCCGAAAAACCCTAGGGGAAAATTATCTCCGGGGAAGCAACAAACAGTTTCCCAAATCGTTCAGTAATTTTCCTTGCACCCCAGGTTTTTAAAAAAATTTTTCTCTAAAACAATAACGCGCCGGGGCCTAATGTGAGATCGATCTCGGTCGCTGCCAAACCTCGATCTCACTCAGGCACCCATTTTGGCCAATCTTGAGACATTTTTAAACGTTTCCCACAGTGGTCAACGCCTCAGATAGGGGGGGCTTTCCCCAAGGGTCCGGTAGGAGAACTAAAGGGTCCCCTTTTTCCCCCTCATTTAAAACTGTCTTTCCCACTCGCCTTTTGGGGTACCGGAGCTTAAGAGATGGGGCACATTTGCCGCTCTGGCCCGGGCGGGGGTACTCCATTACTTGGTCCGCAGGTATTTCCCTCACAAAATTTAGTCCTGGACCCTTTCCTGTATGATTTTGGTGGGCCCATAAGACTGATTTGAAGACACACGTTGCTAAATGGGAAAAAGGGGGAGTCTTTTCTCTTGGGGCAGGAATCATTTTTAATGACCATGAATCCATAATGAACCAAACCAGGAATTAAGCCCCTTCCCTTAAGGCGGGAAAGACTTCTTTGGAAACCTCCATAAAGGATATTAAAAATAATCCAGACGGAGAAAACAAGCTGCTTCACCAGAGAACTTTGGTGGAGAATTTCCAAAAACGATTGCCCCTGCCAAAAAATTCTTTAACAGCATTCCCCAAGGTTTTCTCACACGGTTACCAGCCCCAAAAGTCAAGTTTTCATCCAGTAAATCCCCGGGAGTCTTCCCCCGAAGTCCCTTAAAGTAAATAGGACCGATTCCCCCTCCCCAAACCCCAAACCCGGGACGGTTCAAAAGTAAGCTTATCATAGAAAACTATTTTTTAACCCGGTAGAATTTTCCGTCTTCGATCATTGAAAATTTCAACCATGCTCGACCTCCATCCCTTGAGGCATCAAGCCCTTCCCTCAATTCCTTTTCTTTCCCTTTTTCCATTGGTCTTCATCACGGGGAACCAGACTCACAAAAACCTGTGAGCCCTCGCATATAGTTTAATTTTTAAGCCCATATGAAACGCCCCCGATCCTGAATTCCTCCACTTTAGAAAAAGAAACAAAACTGGCCCAAGGAGGGACCCCTTGGGGTACCCCCCCCTATAAAATAATCACCCTTGATTTTTCTCCTCGCCTTTCCCCTCTGAAGTTCTCGACCCAAAAGAAAACTGATAACCACTAAAAGGGCTGCTCCCTTACCCAAAACCTCCTACTCAAAAAACGTCCCCAGCTTAGAATGTTTCCACAGGGGCAAAGGCACCGACATAAAAAAAGAAAGGGGCCCAAAAAAATTCCCCTTTCCTTTTTCCTGAAAAAAGTCATAAAACATTCCCAAATTAAGTCTCGCAACAGGGCCCACCCTGTACCCCCACTGGTGAGGTTCAGTAAGTCTTTCCCCTTTAAAGGAACCGTTAGCTGGTCAAGTACCACCTTCCCCAAGAATTTTTTAAGAAAAGGGTGGGTTCATAGGGCGATATTTTGATAGGGCGGCCCCATCCCTTTGGGTTTCCCTTAAGGGGGGAAAAAAAAAGGCTTGCTAAAAACGTCCTGGAAAACATTTTTGCAAAGAGGATTAAATCACTTTTTTGTAAACAGAGGAGCAAAAACTTTTCGATACACTTTTTTAATCACCCAGGGTTTGGTATCAATCGAGATCAAAAACGTCTTATCCGCCATACCTTTTCACTACCCCTCTTAATCTCTTCACAAGAGATTTCCCCCTAAATTCCCGAACGTACAATTCCCAACCGACCCCTAAAGGGGTTCCACACCTCAAAAGCATGCTCCTCTCAGAAACAAATTTTCGATTTTCCCCAATTTTTCCCGAAAAGTCTGAAAAATCCTCAGCAATTTTTACATCACTCCTTTTTTCTTTTAATTTTTTCATTTCTTAAAATTATCATTTGTCCCTGTTTTTTTTGGGAAGCTGATTTTTGAACAAATAATTGAATGTCCCCAATTTGAAAATAAAACCCCTTTTTTTGTAATTAAAAAATTACTGTTACAAATTGCTATAATTCCCCCCGGTAAATTTTTGTGCGATAACTTTTAGTTTGAAATACCAACTAAAATCGCCGGCATCATTTTTTCCCAATAGCCCCCCCCCAAATTCTTTTACTGGGCTCCCCCCTGCGAGGGAACTGTCTTGGCTTTTTTCCAGCTTTCCGGGCCCTGAAACATATTAGAAATTAAAACAAAAAGGAAACTTTTTTTTAAAATTAATTATTTAATTTATTATTGGGTCTTCCTTGAGACTAGAAAATTGGGTGGGAATCAAAATTTTTTTTAAACCGGTTTAAAGGTCTTCCCGGGTTTGACTGAAAATTAAAAGAAAACAAAATAAATAACAATTTAAATTTTAATTTTTAAATTTTTAAATTATTAAAAAATTTAAATCTACTACACGGGCCCGGGGGCTGGGGAAAAGGAAACCGCTAACATGATGAAACCCCCGGGGGCCTTTCATGGGGGAAACTCTGGGGGGAAAACGATCCTGAAAACCCCCGTACTGTAATTTTCCCCTCCCCCGGGTAAACAGGGTCTCGCATCATTGTTCCCCTCCACAGAAGCAACCGCTGGGACGGGTGGGGAGGGGCGTGGGATCCCGGGGCAACACACTCAGATCGTGGCCCCGATGAAAACCCATGGGCGGGGGGGGGTGTTTCCAAAAGGGGAAAGCACCCGGAAAGGGGAAAATGGTTCTCCGTTTCCATGGTAACAAAACTACATCATATCACATGGTAACCATGGTAACCACTCACCTCACTACCATGGTTACCATTATAGTAACTATATGACTCACATCACTACCATGGTAACCATGGTAACCATATATGACTCACCTCATTACGCTCTGACCTACAGGGCACTCAGCAGTCGAAATGGCATCGTTACCAAAAGCCTCTTCTCCAATGACCGTCTCCCACAGCGTGTGAATTGGCAGGCAGGTACCCGTCTAAAGGATAGAGTTTGCAGTAAAATCATTGATCTACGGCCGTTCAGTGCATATTTAATACAATATTACAATATCCATGATACGTGAACACTGCTGATCTACCGAATCCTGATCATAGAGCGTGCTGACGACATAGTAAAACCATTATATTCATCATCGTGCAAAACTCCATGTTTCAGGTTTTAGGAGCTTGGCAGCCCAACGGTATAAGAGAAATAATCTGTACATTTACCAAGGCATTGAATTCGAAAGTTGAGTTACAATTACACGTGTATTCGGAACTTCCCACTGGGACACATTCACCATTCTCACCACACCTGCAATTTATATTTGTTAATATAAATTATAAATAGTTAATTCGTTAACATCTAGTTAACAGTTCGAACTAATATAGGTAATCAGTCAGTGATATCAGGTACAACTCATTGGTCAGTTAATTATCTAATTAATTACCTCTCATTATCGACCCCACATCCCAGCTGAACCTCTTGACAGGTTGGTACTCCCTCCTCCATCTTACATTCCTCACCCTCACCACAGGTGTACCATCACGGGGGGACCAAATTTGCGGGTGCATATTGGGGCCGGGGGGAAGTAAGTTATGATATTATTTGGTTGCTAGGGTTACTTACAATTCTAGTACAATTTCGTTGCCATGGTTACTTTCAAAATTAGAGAGGTTTGGGAGACATAGATATCGGGACCATACATAACAGCCGCAAAATCTCCCCCCTCATTTTTCTTTTCCTCGTCTGACCTGCCATAGATGTTTAAACCTAATACAAATTAGGAAAAATTCCCGCTAATTGGGGAAAATAAAGGTTGTTTTTGGTAAAACCTGGGGGGGGAGTTGTATGGTAATTTGGGGGGAGTTGTTAGGTCCGGGGGGAGTTTTTATGGTAACCGGGGGGGTTTTTTATGGAAAACCCGGGGGGAGTTTTATGGAAACCGGGTGGAAATTTTTAAAGGAAAACCCGGGGGGAGTTGCTTTTGGTAACCGGGTGGGGTTGTTATTGGGCCCAGGTGGGTTTTTATTGGGAACCTAACGGGAACTTACTGGCCAAAACCCCGGGAAAAATAAAGACCCCAAAATTCTTTTTTGTTCCCGCAGGAAAAAGATAATTAAAAATGGGGCCCCCCCTGACTCCGGGGGGAATTTGAAAAGGGCTTCACCCCCACAGGGGGTTTCCCCAAAATTTTGGGGGTTTTAAAACACACGTGGGCCTTTTGCCGCCGGGGGGGGGGGGGGGGGCCCCAAAAAAAGTTATTTTATAACCATGATAAAAAAGATAAAAATCTGATAATGATTTTTATGAAGGAGCACTTACAATGACACCTTTTTCCCCCTTTCTTTTTACATGTTGGTTTCGTAACAATTCCGTTATCAAATAGCCCCCTCTCTTAGAAACCCCCCTTTCCCGCAAAATGGGGGATAGATTAAAAACATTTGTTCAGTTAAAATTTTTTACATATTTATAATTTTTATTGTAAAAAGAACAAAGTACCTATTTTTAAAAAAATGTACCCAAAAAAAAGTACATATAATGGATATTTGTGGGCAGGGGGAAATGCAATTTTCTCATACTGCTTTAACTGTGGTTTTAACTTTTGAAAATTTTTTTTTTTTTGCACGTGCTTATTTTGCAAGTTTCTAAAATATTCGCATTACACGTACTTTAAACAACTTTACACCCAGGGATAGCGTAACCAATTGGACAGGGAGTGTACTGAAAAATTTCCCTTTTTATACAGCTCAATTTAAAACCCAAGGGCAACCATCGTTCCCTTGCCCGGGTTTGTAAAAAAAGGGGGTGTTAAAAAATTTTGTTGATTTTCTAATATTTTGTTTGAGGTGTTTTAGATCCAAAACGGCCCCCAAAACCCAAGTTTCGAACAGTTTCCCCTTCATATGTTTTTTTTGGAAAAAAGGACTAGAAAAAATCTACATAAAAATTTTTCTACAGGTTTTTCTTAAACACTATCTATTTTATAATATTTAACAATTTTTCTTAATTTTTTTTCCATGGGCTAATACTTGGGACATATAACAAAACCCGGCGCGAAACCCCCCCCAATGGCTCAACTTGGTTTTCGCCAGGTGTCCCATGTTTCCCCCCTTCCCATACTTACTTTTCCGTGTTGAAATTGGGTCAGGGTCCCCATTACTCCGGGCCTTTACACCGTTGGGCAATAAAAGGGGTTTTCCCCTTTAAAATTCTGACAAACTGGGGCCCCATCCAAAAGTTGAGAGTGTATTTAAAAATTAGTGTTTTTTTTGAAACTTTGGTACCCAAATATGGTCCCCCTTTTGGTGGTTTTTCAATATTTTTCCGGGCGGGGGGAAAAAAAACTTTATCCAATTCCCGAGGGCGGGAAAATCTGGGATTCCTCGAATGTTTTTTTACAAAAATGAAAAATTGGGCTTTATGGCTTGTAATAGGAAGCAAAAAGTATAAAAAAGGGCATTAAAATTTAAATCAAAAAACGTTAAAAATTATAATAAAAGGCATCAAATATGTGGGAACTTCAAAAAAATCCAAAATTTTTTAAAACTGTATGAGACCTTTGGGAAAATTACACCTGGCGCGACCCCCCCGCACAAAAGGGGTTTGGCTCCGCCCCCCAAAAAAAGGGGGGTGTCTTTCAAGGCCCTTTTTTCAAACCCCGATCCACCGGCCGATTTGCCCTCCGGTAATAAAACAGCCAAAATGTAAAGAACACTGTATGAAAAACCATGACTTTATTTTGTTTTCTATTTTCATATTTTTTTTTTTGTACATCTTTTTTGTAAGGCCGCTATAAATCCCTTTTTCCCCCCCAAAAAGTTCATCTCCAACATACACCTAGGAAAACAAGGGAATGTGTGTGGTAAAAAACTTGGAGGAAGTCTATTTGTCTGGTAAATTATCGATTGGTTCGCGGTAAATCATGGTTGAAATCCTATCCTGGGCAAACCCTCGATCCCACCCTTTTACAACCAAACCCCCCCTGTTAGTTATCTTTTTCTGTTCAAACCCGGGAATTTTTCCCAAGGTCAACCCTCCACCAGTTTTCCATGGGTGCAGATGTGTGGGTGCATGTGGGAAACTCCTCTTAAAAGTAGATTTTTATGGTTACCATGGTAATTTAAAAAACATTTTCAACAGTTAAACCCTATTGGGGGAAGTGGTTTCCCCTAAACTTTTTCAAAAAACGGGTTTTTAAAGGGGAAAAAGCTGAAATTAAAAGCCAACCCCACTGAATCCCCTTCCCCCGTCCACAGCTCGTGAAATATCCCGCCCCATCCGTTTCCGACTGGCTGGTTGTTTTCCCCCCCGGGCCCTTTAAGGGAAAAAACCTCTCCACCAAAGAAATCCCGGATCTATAACCCTTCACCATTAAATTTTAAAATATTTTATTAAAAAATTGGGATTTTTTTTAAAAAATACATTTTATTTTTAGAAGATTAGGCTGAGAACCAATTCATTGATTTAGTACCATTATATTTTAGTTTTATTAAAAAGTAGATAAATTTTTAAAAAATTTGAAGGGGTTAGTACTATTTTTTTAATGAAAAGCCCCGGAATTTGGGTCCCATGGGGCTAGATAAAAAGGGACGTGTTGGGATTTTTAGTGACCTAATAAAGCACGTGATAGGGGTCTATTTCCCCTTAAATCTGAAAAATCACGTGATATTACCTCGCAAAGAGATAGGTAACTTCCGGAATGTGATTCAACCCTTATGACTGAACCATTGGAACGGCGTCCCGGGGTTTTTCCAAAAAATTGTAAATTAGAAAAGAAATTTTTGGGGGTGCACTTTTAATTTAAACCTTGGTTTTTTGCCCTCTAAATTATATTAGAAGTTCTAATCTGGGTTAGATGATCTAATTAGCCTCTAAATAAATATGTTTTGGGGACCCCCCAAAATGTCTTACTGATTTTTTTAAACTTTTCCCCGGGGATGTAGTTTTACCTCCCCCCCCAGTTTTCCCCATCTAGAAAAACCTTTGTCCTATCAATCCTGTCCTGACAACAATCCTCCCTGAGAAATTAAATAATTAAACAATTAATTAGTTAAAATATAATTTAAATAATTTTATAATTAATTAGTTAATTAACAAAACACACGTGTGGAAACAACGATTTAGCAGGGTCAACGCGTGATGCATGCTTTCCCCGCTCCACTCTTCTGAGCAACGCGTGCGAGAAAAGGGGCAACCCCGTGAAAACCAAATTTCACGCTTTAAAGCTTTGGCCCTTTTAACGCAAATCGAAAAGATATATGGGGATATATCAAGTCTTGATAACGTCTGTCAAATTTTTAAATTTTTAGACCCTTTTTTATAAGGTAAAAAACCTTCCAGTGGGGCGTTAATTTTTAGATCCCTTTTTCCCACGCGCCCCCTGGGGGGAAAGGGAGCTGGGAGTTTTCCGCCACTGGCGGATAAACTGGTTTAAACTCCGACGACATTTCCCCAGGCGTGCCGAGGGGGAGGCGGAGGGGGTTTTAAAACCCATAACCGTCTGTGGGAAGGTTTTAGGGTTTTATACCCCCGCTTTAGTTTTTTGTTTCAAGTATTAAAAACACTACAAAGAGAGAACCAAAAAAAAAAAACAAAACACACAAAAAGAAATGAGAAAAATTTAAAAACCTCTCTCAATTGATTTTACATTGTTTGGGACAGTTACAAGGGAAAAGAGAAAGAAATAACAAAATTGGGGGGTGCCCGACAGAACACAGAGGGAAATTAATAGTGAAAAAAAAGGGAAAATAAAGAGAGTAATTGACGGAAAAGTTTTTGGTTTTTTTCTCCCAATTTTGTTTTGTAACTCTTCCAAACATGTTCCCTCTGTATTTCAAAAGAACTGTATTTCCACCCTTTGGGAAAGTAACATAAAGGGGTTTAAAAAAAAAAACCTGCCATGGGAAATAATCTGGGCCGTGGACTGGCGGGTTTTCCCCAAGAGCGCTAGTGGACTTCTCGCAACCCGCGCATTTTTTAAATTTGCAGGGTATATAATTTTTTATACCCTGCTAACTTAAATAATGCGCCGTGGCAGAAGCCCCCCCCCCTCTCAGTAAACAGCCAGTCCCGGCAGATTTTTCCCACTGGCAGGTTATTTTTTTTTTACTCCTACTAACATTTAAAATGTGTGTAAATGATGGGTTTTTACTACAAAACAGAGGGGAAAACCCAAAGTGCAAAAACTTCACCTACTTTTGGGGAGAAAGAAAGGCACATTCCGTCAATTACTCTTTTCCTTTTTCTCCCCCTTTTTTTCCTATCTCTTTCTCTGTGTTTATTTTTGCCCTGCCCCTTTTTCAGGGTATTTCTTTCACTCTCTTTCCTTAAACAACTGCTTTGAAATTTTCCAAAAAGTGGGCACTCAATTGTGACGGGGTTTTTAACTTTTCTTTATTTTTCCCCTTTTTGTGTTTTTGATTGTTTTTCTCTCTCGTTTTTGGTGTGTAATACTTAAAAAAAAACAACTAAACAGGTTATAACCCCCCCAACTCCCGACCACTGGGGACTTTTTAAAGGTTTTTTAAACCCCCCCGCCTTTTTCCCCGGCTCCGCCTCGGGAAACGTCGTTTGTTATTTAAACCAGTTTATCCCCAGCGGCGGATAAACTCCAGCTAACTTCTCCCCGCGGGGGGCGCTGGGAGAAAGTTTTCTGAAAAGAAAGCGCCTTGGGGGCCAGAGTTTTTTGCCTCTTTACCTTTTTTAATTTCAACTTGTTGTACATTGGGTTTGGGTTTTCCCTTTTCAACCCGCCACCCCCACCGACGTGGGTCCATTCAAAGAACATGAACTGCAGGAGAGAATTGTGTGTTAACGTGTTACCATGGTAACCACTAACCATTTTTTCTCTCCTTCCCCCCCCCAAAAAACATGAACTGGGAGAGAAAGGGGGTATTAAAGGTTAACCCTGGTAACGTGCATCCCCCTCCATTCAAGAACAAGAAAAGGGGGAGAACGTGGATTGTTAAACCCCTGCCTGGGGAATTGTGTACCGGCACCTCTGAGATTCAGCCATGCATGGCCAAGAAAATGGGCGCAATTTATTGTGAATGGGCCCATTGATTTGATATGTCCATAAATCCCGGGCACATCTGTCTCACACCCCTATTTTCTAAACCCATTAAAAATATTTTCCATCCCGTTTTCCATCAATGGCTCGCGAAGCAACCCCACCCATTCCTGTGGTATCCTGAGTGGCCCCCTTTCCCTTTCCAAGGGCCCCGTTTCCCCAAAATTATTTTCTCTTTTTAACCCTGGGATGAAATATTGGTGATGAAATTACCCCTCCGAAAAAGCTAAATATGCAATATATATAACAGCTGGGTGACTTCGTAACCAATGTGGAATAATTAGTGATGCCATCACATGCATATAAGCTTCGTGGGCTTCGTTTGTCGCGGATGGTAGTGTTATAGGAATAACATAATGTGTAGCTCGTAGAAAGTAAACCCGGTAACCATTTCTGCCGAAACCATGGGAACCCTACCATTTTTAACCATGGGAAATAAAAACCCTTGGGAGCCGTGGGGAAAAACCCCGTTTTTAGCCCCGGGAACCCAACTTACCTAAACTTGAAATTCACAAAGATTTAGAAGTGGCGCCCTCCTTTAGATTTTTACGGTACTTCCACTCAAAGGACCCTCCCTCACACTCAAAAGCGTAAAACCCCTTTTTGTGGCTGGGTGTATTTGGGCGGTTCCAACAATTTCTCGCCCATATACCTTCCCAAAACCAAAGTTTTTGGTTTATGCAAATGTCAACGATTTTTAAAAAACCAAAAGAAAAACCCCAAAAGGTATAAATTTTTAGGGGGATGATATGGACAGTAAAATAAAAGCCTATAAAACAAAACAAGATAGTTCCTTATCCGGGTATTTTAAACCCGAGCCTCCATTCAGTCTGTTTTTGGCAAAAAATTCCCCCCTTTTTGGGGGATGACTAAACCCTTTGGGAAAAAGAGTTCTCCCCAAAAGATTTTTAACCCCCCAAAAGTTTGGGGGGGGCCCCCCCCGGGGTTTCTGAGTGGTGCATTTTTCCCCCCGATAATTGTACTTGTTAAAATCTCAATTGCCCCCAAAATTCTTATAGCTCTTTTGGAAACGAACTTATAATGAGGGAAAATTTGCCGGATTTTTAGGATTTAATTTTACAAATTCACTTACTGGCCCCAGAATTTTCCCTTTTTGGGTTGCGTCCCGTCCCAAAAGCTCAACAGCTCTGGCAGGATTACCGTTCCACCCCTCGCTTGTCTGACTTGTGGGCATGCCCAGGGCGAGATTAACTAATGGTGCTTCCTCGGTCGGCTCTCCAAAGACGTTCACCTCACACAGAGTCAAATAGTTGTAGTTCTGTTCAATTCTTATAGATCCTAAAAACGTGGTTTATAAAGGAGCATATATTCGATGCATTCGTGATTCGAGGTTTCGAGTGAGTAACGGAGCAATTTTATTTTCTGAAGGAGCAATTGCTGTTTAACTAACCAGCAACGGCTCCATTGCAGTCAGCTTGATACGTCTCCGGAGGTGTACTTAATGGAACCACAAAATTCGTCTCCTGCATACACCTATATTTTTGGGAGCTATTATTATGAGCCTAGAAATATATCAAAAATAGTTATAGTTGGTATTCTGAATAATGGTAGCTTAGTGGTTTATAGTTTGGTAGCTTAGTGGTTTATAGCTCCGAGCATGTCTCTCTGGAGGTCCCTGGTTCAATTCCCGGTCAAACCCAGTATTTTTCGATTTTCTTCCCTATTTAATTCTTGCTCTGAACTCATTATTCAGAATACTAATTAATCTCTCCTTAACCGAGTTCTGCCCGTGTATGTGTGAGATTCCCCATTAAACTGTTGTACAGAGGGCGTGTGTGTGTGTTGATCACCAGAAGGAGATATCAAAATTACTTCCTTTAGTTATAGTTGGTCTATATAAATTCTGCTATAAAAGTGTTTGAGCCTTACCTGAGCGTTAGCCATTCTATTTTGACAGCAGTCAGTTCGTCCGTAGATCACGACTCGGTTGATTTTTGAAACCTCATCCAATTCAACTTCCCACCAGTTGTTAGAAGTGCTTCCTGTACAGGAACAGGTGCTGCGGAAATCGATAGTTATGTATTAACTTATAATATTAAAGTATTAACATAAATAAAAATCCAAAGGCCGCCATTGTGCTTCAGATATCTTGGGTTCAGAAAAATTTGGTGACACCTGGCGCGACCCTCCGCACACTGCGGGGGGGGGGTCGCGCCAGGTGTCTATGTCACCAACAGAAAAATATAGTTATACTAGCGCACCCATTGGGTGCGCCTCAAGTAAGGCCTTTTTGATAACCCACCCGGCAAAGCTTTGCCGGGTGGTTCTTTTCGCCCCTTTCAACGTTAATAACACGGTTGCCATGGCAACTGAATTGGTAACTATGGCCTGGGGACTGGCATGTTAAAAGTCATTCGAATATATTAAGGGTCACCACACACCAAAGTTAAAATTAAAATTAAAATTTTGATTTTAAACCCGCACACACCAGCGGCCGTTAAAATTTCTCTCTCCATTCTAAAATTAACCGATCTCACGCACGATTTGGACGGTCGCGTTGGATGACAAATTTTAACACCCGTCAAAATCGCGCGCAGATTGTTACTTTTAAAAAGGGGGAGAGAAATTTTAACGGCCGCTGGTGTGTGCGAGTTTAAAATCAAAATTTTAATTTTAATTTTAACTTTGGTGTTTGGTGACCCCATTATGTATTCATAATGCGGTGTTTCCCTGCCCCAGATGGGTGTAAAATTGATGACTAAGCTTCAAAACTGGATTCCCGATGAATTTTGCACTCAAAGAGCATTTTTGCTGATACGAACGTTGTTGCTATGGCTCCAGGGTGTTTGCTATGGTATTTAAAGCAGTTGCTATGGTAACCAAGGCTATGGCTAGTACCCAGCATTATACTAGAGAGACCCTATAAGTGTGTGATTACCAGTGAGCAACATAACTATATACTTCAACTCTCTTACTCAGTCAATGAAGTGACTGTATTTGTAAATGAAAATCGTAGTATGACTAAATGACTTGCACCGTCATGGTACGCGCTTTACGGGACCCAAAGGATTGTGCGGTGCAGAAGGTAGAAAGTGTATGGGGAGTATAGCGCGCCAAATGCGGGTTAATGCTGGTGAAGTGGCCAACCAAGTGTTAAAGTGTGAGCGAAGTTTATGAAGGACACCAAAGATTAAAATAAATTGACTTTTGATCATAACTCTGCCATGTCGTCGCTAAAAGCTATCTTGGGGGGCTGTTGGAGAGGGCCGCGAGCCCGTTCTTAGAGCTCAAGAACTTAATCGGCGCAAGTGCGCGGCGTAGGAGGCGCATAGTGGTAAATTTTAAATTTAACGAAAATTAATTACTCCCCCATTTGCCGGGAGACTCGGGGAAAGTTTTGCCCGTAAATGGGTGCCGATAATCGGGGTCAAATACTGTTATTCTAATTCGGGGAAAGATTATCTCCCGGTAACGCGGGTTTCGGTAAGTCGGGGCCCGGTAATCGGGGTCCGACTGTAATTAATTAATTAATTAATTAAAAAAATTAAAATTAATTAATTAAATTTCTCTCTCCATTCTAAAATTAACGATCTCACGCACGATTTTGACGGTCGCGTTGGATGACAAAATTTTAACACGCCGTCAAAATCGCGCGCGAGATTGTTACTTAAGTAACAATCTCGCGCGGGATTTTGACGGCGTGTTAAAATTTTGATTTTAAACCCGCACACACCAGCGGCCTGTAAAATTTCTCCCCCCATTCAAATTTAGAAGGGGGGAGAGAAATTTTAACGGCCGCTGTGGTGCGGGTTTAAAATCAAAATTTTAATTTTAATTTTAACTTTGGTGTGTGGTGACAAACTTCCACTGGAAGTTCCAAAAGTGTGAATAATAGCTTTACAGCTTTGGGCACATAAAGTGTTTTAATGAAGCAGGAAGCGACCGAATATTCGGTTCGGTTCGGTTCGGTTCGGAAATTCGGTGTTTTTTGGGTGGTTCGGTTCGGTTCGGTTCGGTAGGAAATTTTGGCCGAACCACCGAATTTTTTGGTCAAAAAATGCCCAGAAATCGGGCTTTTTCATGCAAAATTTTTCAATATATTCACGAAAATTGTATGGATCAATGTCATTTCCCGTATTAACCCTATTTCGAATCGGTGGTGCTATGTGGAAATGATTTCGCTACTTAGCGGGTTCGATATGGATTGATTTGATACCTGACTTCCCGTCGTATCGTGTCCTCATGAGAGAGGTCAACAATTCAGAACTTTTTTTTCAAAAAATTCATGAGAGCACCGATCAAGGTGTTAAGAATCATTCTCTGAAATTTTAAAAAAAGTTTGGAAATATTCAAAGTCAATTTTAGTGAAAATTTTCTATGTCAATTTTGCGTACGATCGTTTTTCGAATCGGTATTGCTAAGCGGGAGTGATTTGCTAATTATTGGGTCCGAGTGGATTATGCTATACGTGATCCCAATCAAATCTAATTAGAAGTTTAGGGGAAACGATTCATGTTTCAAATATCCGCTAATAGCGAGAGCACTGCCCGATAGCATCACCGATTCGCAACACGATTCGTACGGCAAAATTGACATAGAATTTTTTTTTCCGAAATTGACTTTGAAATATTTTACAAATTTTTTTCACAAAATTAAATGTTTCTCTAAAAATTCATGGAGAGCTGATCAAGGTATTGAGAATCATTACCTGAAATTTTGTGATTTTTTTTTGTGAAAATATTTTAAGTAAATTATGTATAACGAATCGTGTTTCTAATCGACAATGCTAAACGGGAGTGAGTGTTGGTAATTATGGGTCCGAGATATGTTGTGCTGATACGTGATCCCCATCTAATTAGGAAATTTAGAGAGACACGATTCATGGTTCGTTTAAATCCTGCTAATTAGCAATACCATTCCCTATAGCATTGCCGATTCGAAACACGATTGTTACGCAAAAATTGACATAGAAATTACGATAAAATTGACTTTGAAATTTTTTCACAAATTGACTTTGAAATTTTTTCAAACATTTTTTAACAAAATTTCAGAGAATGATTCTCAATACCTTGATCGGTGCTCTCCATGACTTTTTAGAGAAACATTTATATAGAAAAAGTTTTGTATGGTTCGGTTCGGTTCGGTTACCGAAATTCGGTTCGGTTCGGTTCGGTTCGGTAAAAAAGTTTTTCAAATTCGGTTCGGTGGAAAAAACCCGGTTCGGTCGTTTCCTGTAATGAAGGAGCAGTCTGTCGCTTAGATACCGCTGAACGAACGACCATCACGCGACATCTCCAAATTATAATAGAGATTACTCACCCATTCGAGTAATCTCCATTTGAATTTCCATCTATTGCCCTTGAGGACACACCATTAAACCCAGTGGAACTCTGAGAGGTGGTGAGTGCCGGAGTAATCAGGTTTACCCCCGCGTTAATAGTATCAACACCTGAACAAAGGGTGGAGTTTTAAGGTCTACATAAAACAGGTCAAAGGTGGGTACATTTTTTTGATGAAAACATACGTTGCTTGCTAGTTGCTGTTTTAATGGGAGAAAACATTTTAATTTTGTTGCTATGACAACTTACCAAGAATCTCAACTTCACATAGAGTAAGGTAATTTCCGTTTAGTGAGACTTTAACAATCTCCCCAACGATTGGGAGCCACAGTCAACAACGTACACGCTCTGTCCACTTACGTAGGAAACAGTTCCACATAGAGTTTCTCCGATAAAGACCTGAAAATGTATAATGTCTCGGCTAACGTGAAACACAGTTGTTGTTCTATGATTCAATTTTTGACCACTGTCCTGAAATTTCTAAACCACGCTTCACACTTTGTTCTATTGCAAGCATGCATGAGGAAGATTAAAGCAGAAAAAAATTTTAGAAATTTACCTGAGCTCCATTGATTCGGTTTTGACAGCAGTCTCGCCTGTTGTGTATAACAACTTTACTGACTGGCTTTTCATCCAAAAGATCCACCTGCCAGTGATTTTGTCCAGCATTAGCAGAATGAGTACAAGTTGTGGACCCCAATTCCATTGCTCCTTCCGTCGACGGCCCTGGTGGCAGCACCACTCCATCCAACGCTAGTTTGGGAGGTTGGGAGGCCTCTACCAGAAGCAAGGTTCACGAGTGGAATTTCGTCAGACGGTTCACCAAATACTTGTACTTCGCAAAGAGTTAAGTAGTTGTAGTTTTGCTCAATCCTCAAGAAACCTAGATGCGGAAACGTAATTAATACTCATGCAATTTAATAAAGTAGTAATTCGTTTTATAAAGGAGTACCTATTAATTTTTATGAAGGAGCAATGAAAAAAAACTAACCAGCAACAGCTCCGTTGCATTCGACAGTGAAAACAGATTGTCCAGCGGTGTAAGTTACTGAATCACAAAATTCGTCTCCCGCATAGACCTGATAAATGGTTGAATCTTTGTACAATTGTATTTGGTTACGAAGTCACCCATATTATTGAAATTATAATAGCTCCGTATACTGAGCTTGTGTGGAGGGGTAATTTCGTTGCCAAGTATACAGTATCGGCGGTGTACTGTATGTCGGCTATTATTTGTTAACTAACTAAAGAAAGTGATGATTACCAGTGCATTCGCCAGTCTATCATGACAGCATTCAGTTCGTCCGTAGATCACGACTCGGTTGATTTTTGAAACCTCATCCAATTCAACTTCCCACCAGTTGTTAGAAGGGCTTCCTGTATAGGTACAGGAGCTGAAAAAAAATAGTTGAGTTGGGCAACCCCAAATTGACTAAGCGTTCGGCTAAGAATATTTTCTGTTCCATCGGATTTTCAAAATTTAACTTACTTTGCAAGGAAATAGTCTCCATCCGTATTGCCATCAATGGCCCTTGATGCGACTCCAGCAAATGCTGTTGCACTCTGACTCACGGACAAATTAGGACTCAGAAGTTGTTGCTCTGAAACGAGATTAATTGCACATTACAGCTTTTAACTCATAAGGGGCGTTCAGACTGATCAAACTTGATCATTTGATCAAGCTTGGAGAGTAAAAACTGGAACTACTAATACTTTATATCAAATCGAAAACCACCGAAACCGCGCTTATACCTGCAATGACGGCATATAAGCTCCCATAGAGAATCAGTAACGCCAGCACCATAATGAGACCGTTATAACAAAAAACTGCTTAAAAGTCCTCTGGAGTTGAAGATTGATTGTGCACAATTGTGAGCTACTCGAGGCTTTTATCCCTACCACCACACCGAATAAAGACAGCTTATACGCTGAGCTGGGGGACTAATAATTAATATAGTCATCATATCATGATAAATATTATATTAATATAATTCTAACATAGTGAATAATTCACTATGGTAGAATTTTTTCTAGGTTATTAGGAGGCAACATGAAAAACGTTTAATCAAAGCAGCTTGCTCCGCGGCGCCTGACCTGCGTTATGAGCATGGCACGAGTTGTAGGGATTCAATGAGGAGGCCGGTCAACACGGCAGGGGCTTTAACGATCGTTAGCTGCATTAACAGCTGCGTAGGGGCTATGGCACCTCCTTGACAACCCCCTTCTATTTGCACGTGTGGATACTACATACTCACCAAAGCTCTGGACCAGTCAACTAGCTGTGATACTTTTTTCAAGCGTCTAACCTCTAATACATCTGAGAAAGTGCACCTGAGATTCATTAAGTGGGCGCTTGGTGTCCATAAAAAGCCACAATACTGCTTGCTACGGAGACTCGGGCGAGCTCCTACATTTATATCTGCGACAACCGTGGTCTCTTCTTTGACTCCGAGTAATGTCAAAAGAAGCAGATGGTTCAATCCTAGGCCTTGCTGGGGAAGAACAGAGGTCTCTGAATCTAAATTGGTACTCCTTCTGGGAAAACATCCGCAACAATTTCACTAAAATGACCTCGAGAGATTCATGATTAACACTGGGAGCCACTTGAGGGGGACCAGTCTAAACTGAGGCTATTACAACTCTGTGAAGACAACGTACGGCTACGAGAATATCTTAACCTGAGACGTGCAAACAGATGTGAAATTAGCAAACTCCGGCTAAGTGCACACGACCTAAGGGTGGAGACTTCCAGATACTCAAACCACCAAACACCAAACTACTGCCGCTTCTGTTGTGATGGACAAGCAAAACAGCTGCTCGATCAATTGCCACTTGCGGAACCACTCATCGAAAATAAACAACATGTCCTAAATGAGTGCCCCACATACGAAGAAATGCGGCAAACTCTCCCAGACCACCTGCTCTCGGCCATCGCATGCGGGGAAGCAGCAAATATTTACACCGAAAGGAATGGAATGCCTGAACAGGTTCCTCAAGCATCACATACATTACGGACAATTATATGGAACCATGACCACTTTTTATTTGCAGTAACCATATGTCAACAATTCCTGGTTAGGGCGTGTGTGGGTCTCGATGCTCCCAGCGTCTGCCTGAGTAGAGACCAGTAGTGCTGCCGTGTGTGTGCCTCGTCGCAAATCAATCGGTTTCGCGGAGGGACAGGCACGCGGGAACATTGCTGATCTGGCAGTCGCTGGGCCCATCTGTGTTTTTCCCCCTACTGTGCAGGATGGCACAGCCATGATGTTTTGGCTCTTTTCTTGTTGGTTTTATTCTATTCTATTCTATTCTACTCACCCGCTGTACCAACCCGCACGTGCAATCTACCATACCCCTCTCAGGACACCTCCATGGCAACCCCCTCTATTTGCACGTGTGGATACTACCATACTCACACCCGCTGTTATACCAACCCGCACGTGCAATTTACCATACCCCTCTCAGGGCAACCTCCTTGGCACCCCCTCTATTTGCACGTGTGGGTACTAAGCTACATCGCGACGTTCAGCTTTCTCCTACTTCATAATATAGACTATAGAAGCCGTTGGAGTAGAGCGCCCTTGACCTGAATCCCCTCACTCTCCCTCACCCCAGGAGCACCCCTCTCACCCTCGCTGCACCAACTCACCGGTCAGCATTTCAATCACCCGCTATGTGGGGCTATATGGCATCTCCTTGACAACCCCCCTAGTAAGGTCGCGTGGGCAATTATGGGTGAAAATTGGCCAATCTACAAACATTATGCGCGAATACTCACACATATTGGCCAATCTTCGCTGGATGCGCAATAGATTGGCCAATCTTCGCTGGCCATGGTTGAATTTCACAGCTGTTTGTCGCGCGCACACGACCCAAGACAACTGGTTTCGCGCCCCACGGTCTATGCCACTCGATGCTCGTCCAAATCCCCCGTTAAGGGATCAGCCGATGATGCTATTTGAATAATGTTACTTTGCTGGCAACATGCTTCCAATAGATTCAATAACATGCAGCATGTGAATTGAGATGATCCAATTATGAAATGTTACTTTTCGTTAATCTGGTACACTGTACAGTCTTATCGGTGCAGTACTGATACTATAATACTGATGTTAGGGATCAGAGTGATTTAAAAGTAGACACCAAGAGGATTCCAGACACCCGGAACCACCGTAAATCCGGCTATAATCGTTCATGAGATTAAATAAGTTATTTGAAATCGCTTCCTCCTCTCTCGTCCTCTCTCCTCCTCTCTCTCTCTCTCTCTCTCGCTCTCCCTCTCTCCTCTCTCCTCGATCTCTCTCTCTCTCTATCTCTCTCTCCTCTCTCTCTCGGTCTTCTCTCGTCTCTCTCTCCTCTAACTCTCTCACTCTATCTCTCTCTCTCTCCTCTCCTCCCTCGTCTCTCTCCAGGTCCTCTCTCTCTCTCTCTCCTCTCCGCTCGTCGTCGTCCTTCTCTCCCATCTTCGCTCGTCCCCCTCTCTCTCTTCTCTCCTCTCCCTCTCTTCTCCCTCTCTCTCTCTCTCTCTCTCTCTCTCTCTCCCACTCTCTGTGTGGAGGTTTAGGCCAGGTTTGATGTGTGGTGGGGTTTAAGGTTTGCTGGAGGTTTGCTGATTGTTGGTTTGGAGGTTTGGTATTCGGGGTTTGTCTCGGTTCTTTGGGTTTGGTCTTGGCAGATTAGCAATTTTCTCAACTCACTGTCCTTACTGAGCTATTTCTATTGGTGAGATATTGGGAGTGTATTGAAATTGATAGTACACCGACAACGTCTTAATCACAGTTTTTTCTTTCAGCCACCCGTTTTCAAATTGATACAAAGAGTTCATGGTCCCAAAGGCGGATAAATCCAACCCTCAATATTCTCACAGTTTTACCTCGCTTTTAAGACGTCACATATTATCTCCAAAGTGGTACCATCTTTTACAAAAATCGAGTTGTTTGTTGTGCCATGTACATGTACATGCAGTGTATACTGTACATTAGGGTTGCTAAGTTGAAAAATATCGCTTTGGAACAATATGTCTGGTATTCAGTGGGTAATTTTCTAACTGATTTCCGAAGTTTCAGCCCAAACGGTTGAGCCACTAAGGATCGCAAGCGACTTTGTCATACCCGCGTTTTTGTGTAAATAATGGGAATTTTAGGGTTAATGAAGTCCATGGAGCACTAGGGTAGCGACTGGCAATTGGAAACGCCTGCTAACTTGAAACAGTGTCTGATAACTTTGAAACACGTGCTCTGGGTTATTTGAAACACATGCGTTATTTGCTCTCTGATTGGTGTCGTGTGTGTGCTGTAGCACAGTGAAGAGAGTCTGGTAACTTGAAACACTGAGGAGGGCTATTTGAAAACAATTTTCTCCGATTGGATTGTCGAATTTTTTGTTGTTCAATATGAGCATGAGGCAGGATATAAACTATGATTTGAGTCATTTTCCGCCAAAAGTTGGCCGAATATGAGGCAAAACTGTTTTCCCTGCTAATTTGAAACGTTTTTTGGAAAGGTATTGCACCAGCACGTTCAACAAAATTCAGATTTCAGAACATGGAATGGCTCTGCACAACCCTTTCTAACTATTCAATGTCAAAATTTTGGTTTCGTGTAGAAATTGAGGAGATACGGGTGTTTCAAATTTATGCGAACCGAGGCGGTTAAATTGGAAACACCAAATTTGATAGATATCCACGTGACCCTGACCCCGAAAGACAAAATGAGACATCTCCAACCACCCAAAAAACTACCCAGGGACTGTCTCGGTAACACAAGGTCAAAAAAATTTGGTTCGACTTGATTGTGTGGGCAGGCAAGGTGAACAAAGTGAAAAACTGTTTTTCAAATCGCCATTCGCTACCCTATATTTTGTATACCTTGCTGTATACTCAAAATATCGCTTTGGATAATATGTCCATATTTCACGTGGGTAATTTTCTACTACGATATTCGAAGGTTTTCAGCCCAAACGTTTTGACCCTAAGGAATCCAAAGCCCACTTTTTGTGACCCTTGTTTTTCGGTGAAAAATCGGGGGAAAATCAATTCTCTATCATCTTGGAACGAAGTTACAGATAGGTCCCATTTTGCCTCTAAATTCAGTGTAATCACGCATGCGTGCCACGTGATGAGAGGCTTTTTATAAACCATCATTAACGCCAAACGAAAAGATGAACTAATTCTTGTTTTCACAGCTGGAGATCTCTGGATGTGTGGCACTGTGCATTAGTCGAGTGGGGTTCCTTTATTTGAAAATGGTGGCAGTAGTGAATACAATTATAGACGGTTTCAATCGAATAATGACCCAACTTTAAATTCTGGGACACGATAAAACTAGTTTCTTCTTTTCTTTCTTCTGACTTCTCCCAGTTTTCGCAAATTTCCATTTCCATTTCCTGATGAACTTATTGCCTTAAACTTTTAGATCTCGACTAATAGGCCTTTTGAGTGTGAAAATGGAGTGGAGAGCTATAATATGATGTCGTCCACACTACAGAATTAGTGGTTGGTTTGTTTTGAGAGCTTTTGAGTAGGGTTTAGAGAGGATGTTCCCCATAAAACCCCCTCCACGTAGGTACAAGTCACGTGATTTCACGCCCCATTTCACACTGAACCCATATAAATAAGCCCCACTACCTAGCACAAACGCGTTCGTGTTTTTGGCTCTCTCTGTCGGTGATCTCTCCTCCCTCTCTCCCTGCCTTCTCGAATTTCACCACTTTGTCTACCACGGTGAACCAAGTCCAGCTAAGCTTCCACTACTGAGCCCAAGCAACAACAACAAAGGACTCAGCCAACTACAACCTTACCCCAATCTTCTATCAGATAAGATCGTTCATTCTGTTATTCATTTATTCAATGTATTGTTTTTATGTGTCAGTAATGGTTGTTGCAATTTCCACAGTCTAGTTGCCTGTTCACAGTTCTAGGGTGGCTTCTGTCCTGTCAGTTTCTGGTATCATTGTTGACCGTGGTTCACGTGCCGGGGTAGGGAGTGTTTTGGGTCATTAGTTGTTCGCCTGTCTCGTGTTCGTGCCCCCGCACGTATTTATTTTTGGAGTTAATTTTATTATAGTTGTTAGGTTTCTTGTATTTAGGCAACTTGGTCCTAGCTGTGCACTTTGGTTCTGCTCCGTCTGGCCTCTCCTCAGGTTCCCTCCCTTTCTGTTCCCGTTCCTAGTCCAGCTCGGCGTACCCCCTCCGGTTGTTGGGCTAGTGTAAGGCTAAGTGTGCCGTGTGGGTTCCCGCAGTTGTGTTCTGGTGGGGACTGGGGTCCTCGTGTGGCCATTAGGTTGCAGTTATAGACGGCTTGGCTAAGGGACAGGGGCTGGGCAAGGGGCCTTTGGTGTGGGGGAGGGGGATCTGGGTTAGTCCCACCTTACTCACTAACACCGACCGAATACTGGGTTTTCATTCACGGCATCTCTCCCTGGCGAGAAGAGTCAAGATCTCTCACTCTCCAACCTAACCACAAACATGTTTGCAGATCACAATATAGATCTGTTGTATTTATACAAGATCAAACCACCCATTTTGCGGTGCTTCCTCGTTCCCAATGCTAATCCTCCTGTGCCGTTCCCGAACAGTGGCACTATTTTCTGTTTTCTAGTTTTCCTTCTTGGGGCCAGTGCATCAGCTTCTATCTTCTTCTCCGCTGCTTTTTTTCCTGCTCCGCTCCCGGTTTCGTCTTTCTTGGATTAGATATGTCTTTTGCCAGTTCGGTTCTTCTTCGATCAGGGTTCTCTGTCGATTGGGACCAGAGGCATCCGTCACACTGGATCTCGTGGTTTGTCTTCTTTTCCTAGTTCGTTGGTCTCCTTCTCTATCGCCGTCTCTCTCATCTTTATCATCCCGGCCCTGCCGAGCCCTTTTCATCACCTTCTTTCCTCTCATTCTCCAAGGGGGTTTTGGATTTCATCCCTGTAACTTTTCTTCAATGGAGGTCTTCCTGAATGTGGAGATAATCAATCGTGTTGGCACTAAACTTAATTACTGGAGGTCTAATTGGGTTCTTCACTCACTGGACCCTGGCTTCTCTTTTCGTCACCTTCCCTGGAGCGGTTTTCCTCGTCCTGTCCTGAATGTCTCTCTCCTCGCTGTCCTGTCTCTCTCTGTCTCACGTCTTCTCCGATCACACCGGGGGGGGGGGATATCTGGTGTGTGGGAGGGGTTAATTGGAGTTATCTTTCTCGGGTGGGCCATAGTATGGGAGACGATATCCTTTAGCTGGTCCATCCATAAAAAGTTATCATACCATGCAGTCACCTCATAATAATACTTATTATTCCAGCACGCACCTTCATACATTAAGTGCTTGCTAACCAAGTCTTGCCTTCCTTGTGTGTAGAGTCGACCATGATTCCTCCCTGGCATCACTAGATCGGTGGAGAAGGGAGGCTTTGGGGCTACTTCTGCCTAATTCGGCTCCTCCCTTGGGGTTGTGTGTTCTTGGTTGGTGGGGAAGGTAGTTGTCCGCTGTAGGTCTCCAGTTTTCATTGGTCGGCTCTGTTAAACCCTGTCTTTCCTCTTTAATCTCTCCTCTCTCTCATCTCTCTCTCCGGCTCTCC
>WFME01000017.1:0-33116 GCA_020137815.1 Hormiphora californensis
AGAGGCCACATACTCGCCGGTTTTCCCTCACGGTATATGTAATATTTCTAACTCTCCCACTGTTGTCTAATGTAGGTCCACCAATACCGGCCTGGTTGTTCTCCCTGCCTTATATGTAAGATTTCTAACTCTTCCCCAACTGTGTAGAAATGAGGCCAGCAATACCGCCTGGGTGTTCTCTTCGCTCCATGTTATAGTAAGATTTTCTATTGTTGACAATCTCTGCCCCAACTGTGTAGATGAGCCAGTATACGCGCCTGGTTGTTCAGCCCTGTAGGTATGGTAAATAAGTTTTAAGGTCTTCCCACACTGTGTAGACTGTAGGCCAGCATACTCGTTCCGGTTGTTCTCCCCTGCACTGTATATAGTGAGTATTTCAACTCCTTCGCCGCGAACGTTGTAGAAATGAGGCCAGCTGAATCGGAGCTTGCTGGGTTGCTTCTCCCCTGTCCATTGGGTATATAGTACGATTCGTAACCGTCCCCAACTTGTAAATGAGGCCGCAATACTCGGCCTGCGTTCGTTCCCTCCTTGTAATCTACTAGCTTTCTAACTCTGCCACCCCAACTGTTAGAGAGCCAGACATACTCGGCCTGTTTTTCTCCCTGCCTGTATATTCTAGGTACTGTGCCTCTAACTCTTCACCCACCTTGTGGTAGAATGAGGTCCCCCAGCATACTCGGCCGCTCTTCTGGTGTGTCTCCCTGCATTCAGTTATTAGTATAGATTTATCTCGTCTCTCCCCACTGTTTTAGAATGGGCCGCAATACTCGCCTGTGTGCTCCCTGCCTGTTATATGTAAATTTCAACTCTTCCCCACCTGTGTAGAATCGAGCCCAGCAATACGTCGGCCTGGTTGTTTCTCCCTGCCATGTCGTATAGTAAGTTCTCATACTCTTCCCCATACTGTGTAGAATGAGGCCAGCAATACATCCTGTTGGTCTCCCTGCATCTGTTATAGTAAGAGACTTTCTAACTCGTTCCCCACTGTGTAGAGAATGAGGCCAGCAATACTCTGGCCTGGTTGTTTCTCCCTGCCTGTATATAGTAAGATTTCTAACTCTTCCCCACCTGTTTCAGATGAGGCCAGCCATACTCGGCCTGGTTTTTCTCCCTGCACTGTATATATAGTAAGATTTTCTAACTCTTCCACTGTGTGAAGCCACGCACTACGGCTGGTTTTCCTCACTGATATAGAATTCCACTCTAAGTTAGGCCCATCTGGCCTGGTGTTCTCCCTGCACTGGTTATATTAAGATTCTAACTCTTCCTCCCAACTGTGTAAAAGATGCCATCATACTCGGCCCTGGTTTTCTCTCCTGCCTTGTATATAGTAAGGATTTTCTTAACTCTTCCCCAACTGTAAGATGAGGCCAGCACATACCGGCCTTCTTGTTTCTCCCTGCCACTGTATATATAATGTTCTGAACTCTTCCCCGAACTTGTGTAGAATGAGGCCATCATACTCGGCCTGTTTGTTCTCCCTGCCTGTAGTATTAGTAAGATATTCATAACACTCTTCCCAATGTGTAGTATAGAGCCATCCATACGTCGGCCTGTGTTTCTCCCTGCACTGTATATAGTAAGATTTCTACCTCCTCCAACTGTGTAGAAATGAGGCCAGCAATAACTTCGGCCTGGTTGTTCTCCCTGCACTGTATATAGTAATGATTTCTAACTCTTCCCCAACTGTTGAGAATGATGGCCAGCAATACTCCGCTTGGTTTTCCTCCCTGCACTGTAAATAGTAAGATTCTAACTCTTCTCCGCCAACGTGTAAATAAGGCCAGCAATACTCCGGCGCTGGTTGTTCTCCCGCATCTTATATAGTAAGATTTCTAACTCTTCCCCAACTGTTTAGAATGATGCAGCATACTCGCGCCTGGTTGGTTCTACCTGCACTTGTAATAAGTAAGTATTTCTAACCTCTCCCCACTTTGTGTAGAATGAGCCAGCAATACTCGGAGCTGCGTTTGGGTTCTCCCTGTCACTGTATATAGTAAATTTCTAACTCTTCCCCAACTCATGTGTAGAATGAGAGCCGCAAACTCGGCTGGATTTGTTCTCCCTTGTCTTATTAGTACGGATTTCTAACGTCTTTCCCCAACTGTGGAGAATGAGGCCAGCAATACTCGGCCCTGGTTGTTCTCCCGCACTGTATATAGTAAGATTTCTAACTCTTCCCCACTGTGTAGAATGAGGCGAGCAATACTCTGGCCTGGTTGTTCTCCTGCCTGATATAGTCGAACTCTGTAGTGAGAGTAATATCTGTTCGACTGTAATAGAGGCTAACTCTTCCCCAACTGTGTAGAATGAGAGCCAGCAATACTCGTCCTGGTTGTTCTCCCTTCACTGTATATAGTAAGATTTCTACTCTTGCCCAATGTGTAATGATGCCACATATCGCTGGTTGTTCTCCCTGCACTGTAGTAGTAAGATTTCTAAACTCTTCCCCAACTGGTAGAATATGGCCAGCCAATCGTGGCCTGCGTTTTCTCCCGCACTGTATATAGTATAGAATTTCTAACTCTTCCCCACTGTGTAGAATGAGGGCCAGCAATACCTGCCTGTTTGTTCTCCCCTCAATGTATATAGTAAGATTTCTAACTCTTCCCCAACTGTTTATAATGAGGCCGCATACTCGGCCTGGTTGTTCTCAGTGTCCTGCACTGTATATAGTAAAAGATTTCTAAACTCTTCCCCAACTGGTAGCATGAATGCCAGCAATACTCGGCTTGTTGTTCTCCCTGCATTGTATTAGTAAGATTTCTAACTCGTCCCAACGGTGTAGAATGAGGCCATCAATACTCGGCCTGGTTGTTCTCCTGCACTTATATAGTACGATTTCTAACTCTCCCTCCCAACTGTGAGAATGAGGCCATCAATACTCGTCCTGCTTGTTCTCCTCCCTGCCCTGTAGATAGTAAGATTTCTAACTCTCTCTTCCCCAACGTGTAGAATGGAAGGGCCAGCATACTCGGCCTTCTTTGTGTTCTCCCTGCACGTATATATAAGGGTTGTATAAGCGGAAGAGAGATTCTAACTCTTCCCAACGTGGTAGAATTAGGCCAGCATACTCGGCCTGGTTGTTCTCGCTCCCTGCACTGTATATAGTAGTTTCTAACTCTTCCGCCAACTGTGTAAGAATGAGGCCAGCGACTCCTCTCGGCCTGTTGTTCTCCCCTGCCACTGTTATAGTAGATTTCTAACTCGCTTCCCCCAACTCTGTGTATAATGAGCCAGCAATACTCGCCTGGTTTTCTCCCTGCAACTGTATATAGTCAGATTTCTAACTCTTCCCCAACTGTGTAGAATGAGGCAACAATACTCGGCCTGGTTGTTTCTCCCTGCCATTGTACTAGTAAGATTTTCTAACTCTTTCCCCAACTGTGTAGAATGGGGGGTTGGGGGGGGTAGAACACCACGCATACTCGGCCTGGTTTGTTCTCCCTGCATGTATATAGTAAGATTTCTAACGCTTCCCCAAACTGTGGTAGAATGAGCCACAATACTCGGCCTGGTGTTTCTCCCTGCACTGTATATAGTAAGATTCTCAACTCTTTCCCCAACTGTGAGAATGGGCCATCAATACTACAGCCTTGTTGTTTTCTCCCTGCACTGTATATAGTAAGATTTCTAACGCCGTCCCCACTGTGTAAAGGAGGCAGCAATACTCGGCCCTGGTTGTTCTCTCCTCCCTTCACTGTAGATAGTAAATTTTCTAACTCCTTCCTCCCCAACTGTTTAAATAGGCCAGCATACTCCGGCCTGGTGGTTCTCCCTGCACGTATATAGTAGATTTCTAACTCGTCCCCAACTGTGTATAATGAGCCAGCTACTGGCCTGGTTTGTTCTCCCTGCACTGTATATAGTATATTTCTTAACTCTAACCCCACTGTGTAGAATGATGCCAGCAATCTCGGCCTGTTGTTTCTCCCTGCATTGTATATAGTAATATTTCTAACTCTTCCCAACTGTGTGAATGAGGCCAGCAATACTCGCCTGGTTGTTCTCCCTGCATTGTATATAGTAAGATTTCTAACTCTTTCCCCAACTGTGGGTAGAATGAGGCCCAGCAATACTCGGCCTGGTTGTTGCTCCCTGCATGGTATATAGTAGATTTCTGCTAAACTCTCTTCCCAACTGTTAGAATGAGGCCAGCAATACGACTCGTCCTGGTTGTTCTCTCCCTGCACTGTATATAGTAAGATTTCTAAACTCTTCCCCAACTGTGTAGAATGAGGCCAGCATACTTCGGCCGGCTTGTTCTCGCCTGCACTGTGATATAGTAGATTTCTAAAACTCTTCCCCACTGTGTAGAATGAGGCAGCAATTACTCGGCTGGTTGTTCTCCGGCCACTGTATATAGTAAGATTTATAACTCTTCCCCACTGTGTAGAATGAGGCCAGATACTCGGCCTGGTTGTATCTCCCTGCACGTATATAGTAAGATTTCTAACTCTTCCCCAACTGGTGTAGAATGAGGCCCAATACTCGGCCTGGTTTTTCTCCTCCACTGTATATAGTAAGCATTTCTAACTCGTCTTCCCCAACTGTGTAATGAGGCCAGCAATACTCGTCCTGGTTTGTTTCTCCCTGCAACTGTTTATGTAGATTTTCTAACTCTTCCCCAACTGTGTAGAATGTGGCCAGCAGTCCTCGCCTGTTGTTCTCCCTGCACTGTCATATAGTAAAGATTTCCTACCTCTTCCGCCAACGTGTAGAATGGGGGCAGCAATACTCGCCTGGTGTTCTCCCTCAACTGTATATAGTACGATTTCTAACTCTTCCCCAACTGTGGAGAATAGGCCACAATACTCGGCTGGTTTGTTCTCCCTTCACTGTCATATAGTAACCGATTTCTACCTCTTCCCCAACTGTGTTAAATCGAGGCCCAGCAATACTCGGCTGGTTGTTCCCCTGCATTGTATATAGTAAATTTCTAATCTTCCCCAACGTGGGATGAGGCCAGCCAATACCGCCTGGTTGTTTCCCTCCCTGCACTGTATATAGTAAGATTTCTAACTCTTACCCTAACCTTCCCCCAACTGTGTAGAATGAGGCCAGCAATACTCGGCCTGGTTGTTCCCCGCACTGTAATAGAGTAAGATTTCTAACTCTTCCCCAACTGTGTAGTGAGGCCCAAGCAATAGCTCGTCCTGGTTTGTTTACTCCCTGCACGGTATATAGTACGATTTCTAACTCTCCCCAACTGTTAAATGAGGCCACAAATACTCGGCCTGTTGTTCTCCCGCAACTGTATAATAGTAAGATTTCTAACTCTTCTCCAACTGTGTAGAATTAGGCCAGCAATCACCGGGCCGGGTTGGTTTCTCACCTGCACTGTATCGAGGAAGAAGTTCTAAACGCTTGTTCCCCAACTTGTAGAAGAGTCCAGCAATACTCGACCCTGGTTGTTGCTCCCTGCAACTGTATAAAATAGTAAGATTTCTAACTCATTTTCCCCAACTGTTGTAGAAATGATGCCAGCAATCTCGCCTGGTTGTTCTCCCTGCACGGTATATAGTAAATTTTCTAACTCCTCCCCCACTGTGTAGAATGAGGCCATCAATACTCGGCCTGGTTGTTCTCCTGCCTGTATATAGTAAGATTTCTAACTCCTCCCCAACTGTGTAGAATGAGGCCCACAGCAATAACCGCGGCCTGGTTGTTCTTCCCTGCACTGTATATATACGATTTCTAACTCTTCCCCCCACTGTGTAGAATGAGGCCAGCAATACTCGGCCTTTTGTTCTCCTGCACTGTAATATAGTAAGATTTCTAACTCTTCCCCAACTGTGTAAATGATGCCATCAATACTCGGCCGGGTTGTTTCTCCCGCATTGTATATAGTATAATTTTCTAACTCTTCCCCAACTGTGTAGAATGAGGCCACATACTCGGCCTTGGTTTGTTCGCCCTTCACTGTATATATAGTCAGATTTCTAACTCTTCCCCAACTGTGTAGAAGAGCCAGCAATCCTCGGCCTGGTTTTTCTCCCTGCATTGTATATAGTAAGATTCTAACTCTTTCCCCACGGTGTAGAATGAGGCCATCAATACTCGGCCTGGTTGTTCTCCCTTCACTTAATATAGTAAGATTTCTAACGTCTTGTTCCCCCAACTGTGTAGAAAGAGTCCACAAATACTCTGCCTGCTTGTTCTCCCTGATTGTATATAGTAAGATTTCTAACTCTTGCCCCAACTGTGTAAATGAAGGCCAGCAATACTCGGCCTGGTTGTTCTCCTGGCACTGTATATATACGCTTTCTAACTCTTCCCCAAGGTGTAGAAATGCAGGCCACAATACTCGGCCTGGTTGTTCTCCCTGCACGGATATATAAGATTTCTAACTCTTCCCCCACTGTGTGAATGATGCCAGCAATACTTCGCCTGGTTGTTCTCCCTGCACTGTAATATCGTAATTGCTTCTAACTCTTTCCCCAACTGTGTAGAATGAGGCCAGCAATACCGGCCTGGTTTTCTCCCTGCACTGTATATAGTAAGATTTCTACTCTTCCCAACTGTGTAAAGGAGGCCACAATACTCTGCCTGGTTGTTCTCCATGCATTGTTATAGTAAAGCTTTTCTAACTCTTCCCCAACGTGTAGAATGAGGCCAGCATACTCGGACTGTGGTTCCCCTGCACTTATATGTAAGATTTCTACACCTCTTTCCCCAACTGTGGTAGATAGGCCACAACAATACTCGGCCCTGGTTTTCTCCTCCTCCCTGCACTGTAATAAGTAAATTTTCTAACGCTTCGCACCAACTGTGTAGAATGAGGCCAGCAATATCGGTCCTGTTGGTTCTCCCTTCACTGTATAGAGTAAAGATTTTCTACATCTTTCCCCAACCGGTTAAATGAGGCCCAATACTCGGCCTGGGTTGTTCTCCCTGCATTGTATATAGTAAGATTTCTAACTCTTCCCCAACTGTGTAAATGAGGTCCAGCAAATACTCCGCCCTGGTTGTTCTCCCATTCACTGTATATATAAAATTTTTCTAACTCTCTCTTCCCAACTGTGTAGAATGGAGGGGAGGCACAATACTCGCTGGTTGTTCTCCTGCACTGTATATAGTAATATTTCTAACTCTTCCCCCCCTGTTGTAGAATGAGCCATCATACTCGGCCTGGTTGTCTCCCCTGCATTGTATATAGTAAGATTTCCTAACTCTTTCCCCAACTGTGTAGATGAGGCCAGCCATACTCGGCCTGTTGGTTCTCCCTGCACTGTATTAGTAAGATTTCTACACTCTTCCCAACGTGTAGAATGAGGCCAGCAATACTCGGCCTGGTTGTTCTTCCCTGTCACTTAGCTAGTAAGATTTCTAACTCTGTCCCCACTGTGGAGATAGGCCGCCAGCAATACTCGGCCTGGTTGTTCTCCCTAGCAACTGTATATAGTAAGATTTCTAACTCTTCCCCAACGTTAAATATCCAGCAATACTCGGCCTGGTTGTTCTCCCTGCACTGTATATAAGTAGATTTCTAACTTCTTCCCCACTGTGTATACTGAGCACCGCATACTCGGCCTGGTTGTTCTCCCTGCACTGTTTATAGTAAGATTTCTAACTCTTCCCCCAACTGTTTAGAATGAGGCCGCAATACTCGGCCTGGTTGTTCTCCTGCACTGTATAGAGTAGATTTTTCTAAACTCTTCCCCAACGGTGTAAATGATGCCACAAATAACTCGGCCTGGTTTTTCTCCTTCTCCCTGCACTGTATATAGTAGGATTTCTAAAAACTCTTCCCCAACTGTGTAGAAATGAGGCCAGCAATACTCGGCGCTGTTTTCCATCCCTGCATTGTACTATATTAAGATTCTAACTCTTCCCCAACTGTGTAGAATGAGGCAGCACTCTCGGCCTGGTTGTTCTCCCTGCACTGTAATATAGTAAGATTTCTAACCTCTCCCCAACTGTGTCGAATGAGGCAGCACAATACTCGGCCTGGTTTGTTCTCCCTGCAATGTAGATAGTAAGATTTCTAACTCTTCCCCAATGTGTAGAATGAGGCCAGCAATACTACCGGCCTGGTTGTTTTCTCCCCTGCACTGTATATATAAGATTTCTAACTCTAACCCCAACTGTGTAAGAATGAGGCAGCAATACTCTGCCTGGGTGTTCTCCTGCCCTGTATCTCGTAAGATTTCTAACTCTTCCCCAACTGTGTAGAATGTGCCAGCAATACTCGGCCTGGGTTGTTCTCCCTGCACTGTAATAAGTAAGATTTCCATAACTCTTCCCCAACGGTGTAGAATGATGCCAGCAATACTCGGCCTGGTTGTTCTCCCTGTCACTGTATATAGTAAAATTTCTAACTCTTCCCCAACTGTGTAGAATGAGGCAGCAATACTCGGCGTGGTTGTTTCTTCCCTCCCGCACTGGTATCTAGGAAGATTTCTACTCTTTCCCCAACTGTGTCAATGAAGGCGCATCAATACTCGCCTGGTTGTTCTCCCTGCTTGTATATAGTAAGATTTCTAAACTCTTCCCCACTGTGAGAATGAGGCCCCAATACTCGCCTGTTTGTTCTCCCTGCACTGTAAATTGTAATATTTCTAACTCTTCCCCAACTGTGTAGAATGAGGCCATCAATCTCGGCCTGGTTGTTTCTCCCGGCTATAGTATACTATTAAAATTTCTAACTCTTCCCCAACTGTGTAGAAGAGGCCAGCCCTTACTCGGCCTGGTTGTTCTCCCTGCACTGTATATAGTAAGATTTCTAAACCGCTTCCCCAACTGTGGTGAATGAGGGCGGAGCAATACTCGCCTGTTTGTTCTCCCTGGCAACTGTATATATTAGATTTCTACTCTTCCCCTCCCAACTGTGGACGAACAGCAATACTCGGCCTGTTTGTTCCTCCCTCTCCCTGCAATTGTATACTAGTAAGATTTCTTTCTACCTCTTCCCCCACTGTTGTAGAATTAGGCCAGCAATACTCGGCCTGGTTTTGTTCTGTTCTCCTGCATTGTATATAGGAAGATTTCTAACTCTTCCCCAACGGTGTAGAATGAAGGCCAGCAATACTCGGCCTGGTTTTTCTCACCTGCACTGTATAATAGTAAGATTTTAATCCTTCCCCAACTGGTAGAATGAGTCCAGCAATCCTACCGCCTGGTTGGTCTCCCTGCACTGTCATAGTACGATTTCTAACTCTTCCCCACTGTGTAGAATGATGCAGCAATACTCGGCCTGTTTGTTCTCCTGCACTGTGAAGATAGTAGATTTCTTAACGCTTCCCCAACTGTGTAGAATGAGCCAGCAATACTCGCTGGTTGTTCTCCCTTCACTGTTATATTACGATTTCTAACTCTTCCCCAACTGTGTAGAATGATGCCAGCAATACGCGGCCCCTGGTTTGTTCTCCCGCACTGTATCTAGTAAGATTCTAACTCTTCCCCAACTGTGTAGAATGAGCCAGCAATACTCGGCCTGGTTTTGTTCTTCCCTGCACTGTATATAGTAAGATTTCTAACTCTTCCCCAACTGTGTAGAATGAGGCCAGCATACTCGGCCTGGTTGTCTCCCTGCACTGTAATAGTAAGATTTCTAACTCTTCCCAACTGTGTAGAATGATGCCAGCAATCCTCGGCTGGTTGTTCCCCCTGCATTCTGTATATAGTGATTTTCTAACTCTTCCCCAACTGTGTAAATGAGGCACAGCAATACTCGGCTGGTTGTTCTCCTCCACTGGCACGTAGATAGTAAGATTTCTAACTCTTCCCCAACTGTGTATAATGAGGCAGCATACGCGGCCTGGTTTGTTCTCCCTGCCCTTATATATTAATGATTTCTAACTCTCCCCCCAACTGTGTCGAATGAGGCCAGCAATACTCGCCTGGTTGTTTCTCCCTGCACTGTATATCGGAGTTTCTAACTCTTCCCCAACTTTGTAGAATGAGGCCAGTCATACTCGGCCTGGTTGTTCTCCTGCTTGTCATATAGTTAAGATTTCTAACTCTTCCCCAACTTGTGTATAATGATGCCAGCAATACTCGGCCCTGGTTGTTCTCCCTGCCTTATATATTAAGATTTCTAACTCTTCCCCACTGTGTAAGAAATGAGGCCAGCAATACGCTGCCTGTTTGTTTCTCCCTGCACTGTACCTAGTAAGTATTCTAACCTTCCCCAACTGTGTAGAATTATGCCAGCAATAACTCGGCCTGGGTTTTCTCCCCGCACTGTATATAGTAAGATTTCTAACTCTTTCCCCAACTGTGTAGAAAAAGGAGGCCAGCATACTCGCCTGTTGTTCCACCTGCCACTGTAGAGAGTAAGATTCTAATCTTTCCCAACTGTGTATAATGATGCCGCAATACTCGGCCTGGTTGTTTCTCGCCTGCCTGTATAAGTAAGATTTCTAACTCTTCCTCAACTGTGTAGAATGAGGCCAGCAATACTCGGCTGCCTTGTTCTCCCCTCCCTGCATTGATATATTAAAATTTTCTAACTCTTCCCCAACTGTTGAATGAGGCCAGCAAAATACTCGGCCTGGTTGTTTCTCCTGCATTGTATATAGTAAGATTTCTAACTCTTCCTCAACTGTGTAGAAATGAGGCCAGCAATTACTCACTCGGCCGGGTTGTTTCTCCCGGCATTGTATATAGTAATAATTTCACTCTTGCCCCACCTGGGTGAAGGAGGCCACAATACTCGGCCTGGTTTGTTCTCGCCTGCACTTATATAGTAAGATTTCTAACTCTTCCCAACTGTGGTTAGAATGAGGCCAGCAATACTTCGGCCTGTTGTTCTCCCTGCATTGTTATAGTAAGATTTCTAACTCTTTCCCCACTGTTAGAAATGAGGCCAGCAATACTCGCCTGGTTGTTCTCCCTGCACTGTATATAGTATAAGATTTCTACTCTTCCCCAACGTGTAGAATGAGGCCGCATACTCGGCCTGGTCGTTCCTCCCTGCCCTCTATAAGTGTAAGATTTCTAACTCTCCCCCAACTGTGGTAGAATGAGCCAGCAATACTCGCCTGGGTTGTCTCCCTGCACTTGTATAAGTAAGATTTCCACCTCTTCCCAACTGTGTAGAATGAGGCCAGCCTACTCGGCCTGTTGTGTTTCTACCTGATTGTTATATAGTAAGATTCTAACTCTTCCCCAACTGTGTAGATGAGGCCAGCAATACTCGGCTGGTTGTTCTCCCGGCAACTGTATATGTAAGATTTCTAACCTTTCCAACTGTGTCGAATGAGCCAGTAATACTCGGCTGGTTGTTCTCTCCTCCCTGCACTGTATATAGTAAGTTTCTAACTCTAACTCTTCCCCAACTGTGTATAATGAGGCCAGCAATACTCGGCCTGGTTTGTTTCTCCCCCTGCCTGTATATCAGTAAGATTTCTAACTCTTCCCCCAACTGTGTAGAATGAGGCCAGCAATACTCGGCTGTTGTTCTCGCCTGCCACTGTATATATAAGATTTGCTAACTCTTCCACCTCAACTGTGTAGATGAGGCCAGCAATACTCGCCCTGTTTGTGCTCCCTGCACGGATATAGTAAATTTTCTAACCTTCCCAACGGTAGTAATGAGGCCAGCAATACTCGGCCTGAGTTGTTCTCCCTGCCTGTTATAGTGAAGATTTTCTAACTCTTCCCCAACTGTGTAATGAGGCCCAGCAAATTCGGCCTGGTTTTTACTCCCATGCACTGTATTCGTAAGATTTCTAACTCTTCCCCAACGGTGTAGAATGAGCCAGCAATACGTGCCTGGTTGTTCTCCCTCACTGTAATATAGTAAAATTTCTAACTCTTCCCCAACTGTGTAGAATGAGGCCACACAATACTCGGCCTGCTTGTTCTCCCTGCACTGTAATAGTAAGATTAACTCTTCTCCCCAAACTGTGTAGAATGAGGCCAGCAATACTCGGGCTGGTTTCTCCCTGCACTGTATATAGTAAGATGTTCTAACGCTTCCCCAACTGTGTAGAATGAGGCCAGCAATACTCGGCCTGGTTGTTCTCTCCTGCACTGTATATAGTAAGATTTCTAACTCTCTCTCCCCAACTGTGTCAGATGAGGCCAGCATACTACTAGGCCTGTTGTTCTCCCTGCACTGTATATAGTAAGATTTCTAACCTTCTCTCCACCAACTGTGTAGAATGAGGCCAGCAATACTGGCCTGGTTGTTCTCCTGCACTGTATTAGTAAGATTTCTAACTCTTCCCCAACTGTGTAGAATGAGGCCAGCAATACTCGGCCTGGTTGTTCTCCCTGCACTGTATATAGTAAGATTTCTAACTCTTCCCCAACGTGTAGAATGAGGCCACAATACTCGGCCTGGTTGTTCTCCCCTGCACTGTAGATAGTAAGATTTCTAACTCTCCCCAACTGTGGTAGAATGAGCCAGCAGCAATACTCGGCCGGTTGTTCTCCCTGCACTGTATATAGTATAATTTCTAACTCTTCCCCACTGTGTAGAATGAGGCCAGCAATACTCGGCCTGTTGTTCTCCCTGCACTGTTATAGTAAGATTTCTAACTTTCCCCAACTGTGTAGAAGAGGCCGAACAATACTCGGCCTGGGTTTTCTCCCTGCACTGTATATAGTAAGATTTCTAACTCTTCCACTGTGTAGAATGAGGCCAGCAATACTCGGCCTGTTGTTTCCCTGCATGTATATAGTAAGATTTCTAACTCTTCCCCAACTGTGTAGAATGAGGCCAGCATACTCGGCCTGGTTGTTCGCCCTGCACTGTATATAGTAAATATTTCTAACTCTTCCCCACTGTTTAGAATGAGGCCAGCAATACTCGGCCTGGTTGTTCTCCCTGCACTCATCTCTCCGCACTTTCCTTCCTTCAAACTTAACCCCTGAAGGTAAGAAGTAAGGGATTATTAATGTTAACTTGATATGAACTTAGAACCTGAAGGTAACGACGTGAGGGATTGTTAATACTTGATGTTAACTTTGGAACCCTGAAGGTAAGACGTGAGGGATTGTTAATACTGATGTTAACTTTAGAACCTGAAGGTAAGAAGTGAGGGATGTTAATACTTGATTGTTAACTTAATTGAACTTGAGAACCCGCAATGGCAACCCCGCTCCTCTTAATATTTACTTTTGTGACTCTCATAATTCTATAAACATAACAAAATTAAGCAAATATTGATTCCCTGACGAACGAAATGTTTCTCCCACGCCCTTCTCAGGTACAAGATGCATCAAGAGGAGGTACTAAAGGTTGTTCTAGTGGTTGGGAGTTCAAGATTGAAGGTCTACAGGGATCTCATGATGTTGATATTACCGTGACTGATAGTAAAGACGGGAAACTGTTTGCCAAGGAGAAGGTATGTTACCGCGTCACTATTTGTCACCAATTGCCACTATTTGTCACTATTTGTCACTACTTTTTACCAATTGCCACTATTTGTCACTATTTGTCACTATTTGTCACTATTTGTCGCTATTTGTCACTATTTGTCACTATTTGTCATCAATTGTCACCAATTACCACTATTTGTCACCAATTACCACTATTTGTCACTATTTGTCACTATTTGTCACTATTTGTCACTATTTGTCACTATTTGTCACCATGGCAACCCCGCTCCTCTCCCCGGTATGTGGTATGTGGTATGAGTGTGGTACATATGAGCGTATAATACCAGTACCTTGTAATGTTTATCCCTCTGGTGAGAGAGAGGGTCGAGCAAGAAAGACACATCGAGAATGGGGGAATAGGAGACATGGGGAAATGAAGGGAGTTGTGAAATCTGAATTAAAATATCCTTTAATTCTTCCAAATCTAAGCTGTTCTCATCCCAGGCTGAAAGTGGAAAGTTTGCCTTCACGCTGGACGATTATGATATGTTCAGTGTATGTTTTAAAGGTCAACGGAAATCCGAGGTAAGACAAGTTTAGATAATTGACATGAGCTTTCGAGAACACTTTGTTTCACACGTCTTCAGGTTTAGACAGTTTTAGATAGTGGGGGTGGATTATACCCTAAAAAGTATTTTTAGCCAATTTCTGGAGGAGATATTTTTATAATTTCCTGACACACTAATTACTTTAGGTGACAGGGAGGAGTCCCCCTGCCCCGGATCTCGATGTGAATTTATCTATCAAGAGGGGAGTTGAAGCGAAGGCTTACAATGAAATCTCAAAGGTAATGAAACAATATGTGTCTCGGTTGTCAATCCGCCTGGCTTCCGTTTTGGCAAACCTCATCATCCTAGCATTCAAAAAAAGAAAGAGATGGTGAAAGAGAGAACGAATGTGGCAAAATCAGCCAATAAAATCACTAACCCATTACCAGGCTGAAAAGTTGAAGCCCATGGAACTGGAATTGAAGAAACTAGAAGATCTATCTGAAGCTATTGTTAACGATTTCCAGTACATGAAATCTCGAGAGAAGCTGATGAGGGATACTAATGGTAGGAAGTTGAAAATGCTATTACGATTTACAATGTGGACTCCACATTATAGAGTCCACATAGAATTACAGTTGTCCGTAATTGTGGACAAAATCTTAAGTCCTGGTAACCAATCCACCACTCCTGGAACATCTCATAAACCCCCTATAAAATATTCAATCTTGGTTGTTCTGGTAACAAGAGTTGGTCGTTGTGAGACATTAGATTGTGCCACGTTAGGGCACAATCTCATACTTTGCGTAGCGCGCGGTGTCACCCACTTACAAATTCCCGCGCTAACTCGATGACGCGCACAACCTGCCACGTCTGTGTGTGTCCAGGATTGAAAACTCCACTGCTCCCACTCCTCCGGGAGACCTCCGCCTCCCACTTCAACAACTTTGGGCAAGTTATCCACCAGACGCAGCACTCACAAGCAGACTCACAATCCCCCCAACAATTTTACAACTTCTAACACCCCATTTACCATTTCAGAATCCACCAACAGTCGAGTCCTCTGGTTCAGTGTATTCTCTATGGCAGTTTTACTTGGTCTAGCTCTATGGCAGGTGTTCTACCTCAAACGATTCTTCAAGGCCAAGAAGTTGATCGAATGAGATGGGGAATTCTTAGAAAAGGGACAGTTTATTTGCAGAGTGAGACTGATTTGGGTAGGATTCCTACTAGGAAGGGAGGGGTGTGAGGGAAAGAGAGAGGAGAGACTGAGAGAGGGGGAGAAAGTGACTGGGGATATTCCGGCGCTTGTTTCACTCGAAGTTTTTATTGTTATAGGATATAAATATATTTTGTTGTAATTGGAATCTCAGAGTTTAAGATTTTGTTGCAACAATTCATGTCAAAAGGTGGCCTGAAATTCAAACGGGTTTCTTGCAGCACTGGTAAAGAACTGTAGACCTTATCAATGTGTCGGTGGATCGAGGCACGTGTCACCCTAAACTGCGGATAGGCCAGTATTTTCCTGTTTGTAGAATACTAATGTTTTTACTCTGTCTGACTCTGTCAGGCCAATTCTCTGACCACGGTTCTAGTGCGCTCTTATCTGTAAGAGATGAGAATATAGGGTCAGGCCAATTCTCTGACAGATCTGACTCCACTCTCCGCTGTTTGTCCAGGGGTGGCGTCTAGACGCCAGACGGGTCTACAAAGTCGACCATTATATCATATCATATACTAGAGAGCCCAGGCAAAAGACCCAAAACTCCTCTCGCCCCCTACTGACTCCCCCCACCCCTGTCGAATCCTCTCAATATCTACTGACTGCTCTCGCCCCAAATTATTGAATACTCATTCCTCAACACCCTCCTCCCCCCCGCCCCCGGGCTATGTTGACCAACTCACCCAGTAAACCTAAGAGCGAAAGAGCGAGAGACGAGCGAGATGAGAGAGCGAGAGAGAGACGAAGATCGAGAAGAGAGCGGAGAGGAGAGAGAGAGCAGAGCGAAGAAAGAGAGAGAGAGAGAGAGAGAGAGAGAGAGAGAGAGAGAGAGAGAGAGAGGCAGTAGGAGAGAGAGCGAGAGCGAGAGCGAGGAGAGAGATCGAGAGATAGAGAGGAGAAAGAGTAGAGAGATATCTTCGGAGAGCTCGATCGATCTCTATCTCTCTCTCTCTCGTCTCTCTTCTCTCTCTCTATCTCTCTCTCTCTCTCTCTCTCTCTCTCTCTATCTAGTCCGTACTGCTAGTCCACTGCTAGTCCACTAGAGCTAGTCCAGTAGTCCACTTTCTTAAAGATAAAGAGGTCAAAGTGGGAAAGTTTCTAAGAGATTAGGAGGTCAAAGTGGGACAAGTTTCTTAGAGATAAGAAGGTCAAAGTGGGAAAGTTTCTTAGAGATAAGGGGGTAAAAATGGGAAAGTTTCTTAGAGATAAGGAGGTCAAAGTGGGAAAGTTTCTTAAAGATGAGGAGGTCAAAGTGGGAAAGTTTCTTAGAGATAAGGAGATCAAAATGGGAAAGTTTCTTAGAGATAAGAAGGTCAAAGTGGGAAAGTTTCTTAGAGATAAGGAGGTCAAAATGGGAAAGTTTCTTAGAGATAAGGAGGTCAAAATGGAAAAGTTTCCTATAGATAAGGGGGTAAAAATGGGAAACTTTCTTAGAGATAAGGAGGTCAAAGTGGGAAAGTTTCTTAGAGATAAGGAGGTCAAAGTGGGAAAGTTTCTTAAAGATAAGGAGATCAAAATGGGAAAGTTTCTTAGATATAAGGAGGTCAAAGTGGGAAAGTTTCTTAGAGATAAGGGGGTAAAAATGGGAAAGTTTCTTAGAGATAAGGAGGTCAAAGTGGGAAAAGTTTCCTAGAAATTAGGAGGTCAAAGTGGGAAAGTTTCTTAGAGATAAGGAGGTGAAAATGGGAAAGTTTCTTAGAGATTAGGAGGTCAAAGTGGATAAGTTTCTTAGAGATAAGGAGGTCAAAGTGGGACAAGTTTCTAAGAGATAAGGAGGTCAAAGTGGGACAAGTTTCTTATAGATAAGAAGGTCAAAGTGGGAAAGTTTCTTAGAGATAAGGAGGTCAAAGTGGGACAAGTTTCTTATAGATAAGAAGGTCAAAGTGGGAAAGTTTCTTAGAGATAAGGGGGTAAAAATGGGAAAGTTTCTTAGAGATAAGGAGGTCAAAGTGGGAAAGTTTTTTAGAGATAAGGAGGTCAAAGTGGGAAAGTTTCTTAGAGATAAGGAGGTCAAAGTGGGAAAGTTTCTTAGAGATAAGGAGATCCAAATGGGAAAGTTTCTTAGATATAAGGAGGTCAAAGTGGGAAAGTTTCTTAGAGATAAGGAGGTCAAAGTGGGACAAGTTTCTAAGAGATAAGGAGGTCAAAGTGGGACAAGTTTCTTAGAGATAAGAAGGTCAAAGTGGGAAAGTTTCTTAGAGATAAGGGGGTAAAAATGGGAAAGTTTCTTAGAGATAAGGAGGTCAAAGTGGGAAAGTTTCTTAGAGATAAGGAGGTCAAAGTGGGAAAGTTTCTTCGAGATAAGGAGATCAAAATGGGAAAGTTTCTTAGAGATAAGGAGGTCAAAGTGGGAAAGTTTCTTAGAGATAAGGAGGTCAAAATGGGAAAGTTTCTTAGAGATAAGGAGGTCAAAATGGAAAAGTTTCTTATAGATAAGGGGGTAAAAATGGGAAACTTTCTTAGAGATAAGGAGGTCAAAGTGGGAAAGTTTCTTAGAGATAAGGAGGTCAAAGTGGGAAAGTTTTTTAGAGATAAGGAGGTCAAAGTGGGAAAGTTTCTTAGAGATAAGGAGGTCAAAGTGGGAAAGTTTCTTAGAGATAAGGAGATCCAAATGGGAAAGTTTCTTAGATATAAGGAGGTCAAAGTGGGAAAGTTTCTTAGAGATAAGGAGGCTAAAGTAGGACAAGTTTCTTAGAGATTAGGAGGCTAAAGTAGGACAAGTTTCTTAGAGATAAGGAGGTCAAAGTGGGACAAGTTTCTTAGAGAGGGAAAGTTTTTCTTAGAGAAATGGGTACAAAATGGGGAACGTTTCTTAGAGATAAGTATGGGGGCGCGGTGGTCAAAATGGAAAGGCTTTTCTTAGGAGATAAGGAGGGTCAAAGTGGGAAAGTTTCTAAAGATAAGGAAGTAAGTGGGAAAGTTCTTAGAGAAGGGAGGTCAAGTGGGAAAGTTTCTTAGGAGTTAGGAGCTAAAGTGGACAAGTTTCTTAATTAGGAGGCTAAAGTAGGACAAGTTCTAGAGATAAGGAGTTCAAAAGTGGGACAGTGTTTCTTAGAGTAAAGGGGGGTCAACAGGTGGGAAACCGTTTCTAAGATAAGGAGGTTCAAAGGGCACAAAGTTTCTAAGAGATTAGCAGGTAAAATGGGACATTTCTTAGAGATAAGGAGGTCAAAGTGGGGAAGTGTTTCTTAGAGTAGACGGAGGTCAAAAATGGGAAATGTTTCTAGAGATTAGAAGTCAAAGGGGAAAGTTTCTTAGAGATAAGGGGGTTCAAAAATGGGAAAGTTCTTAGAGTAGGGTGTCAAAGTGGGAAGTTTCTTAGAGATAGAGTGGGGCAAATGGAGAAAGTTTTTTAGAAGAAGACGGGTCAAAATGGCAAAAGTTTTTGCATTAGTAGATAGGAGGTCAAGTGGGAAAGTTTCTTAGAGATAAGGTAGGTTTCAAAGTCCTGAGAAGTTCTTAGAGATAAGGAAGTCACAAAGTCGGTGGGAAAGTTCTTCGAGAAATGGGAGTGTCGTCAACAGTGGGAAACACTTTTCTAGAGAGTTAGAGGCCTACGAAGTAGGACATTAGATTTTCTTAGAGATAAGGAGGTCAAAGTGGGAAAGTTTTCTTAGAGAAGGAGGTCAAAGTGGAAAGTCTTAGAGATTAGGAGGCTAAAGTAGGGACAAGTTTCTTAGAGATAGGAGGCTAAAGTAGGACAAGTTTCTTAGAGATAAGGGACGGTCAAAGTGGGACAAGTTTCTTAGCGAAAGGGGGTTTCAAAGTGGGAAAGTTTCTCATAGATAAGGATAAGGTCAAAGTGGCAAGTTCTAAGAGATTAAGCAGGTTAATGGGACAGTTTCTTAGAGATAAGGAGGTCAAGTGGGAAAGTTTCTTAGAGATAAGGAGGTCAAATGGGAAAGGTCTTAGAGATTAGGAGGTCAAAGTGGGAAAGTTTCTGAGAGATAAGGGGGTCAAAATGGAAAGTTTCTTAGAGATTAGAGGTCAAGTGGGAAAAGTTTCATTAGAGAGATAAGGGGTTCAACATGGGAAAGTTTCTTAGAGATAAGGAGGTCAAAATGGCAAAGTTTCTTAGAGATAAGGAGGTCAAAGTGGAAAGTTTTCTTAGAGATAAGGAGGTCAAAGTTGGAAAGTTTCGTAGAGATAAGGGGAAGTCAAAGTGGGAACGTTTCTTAGAGAAAGGGAGGTCAAAAGTGGGAAAGTTTCTTAGAGATTAGGATGTAAAGTAGGACAAGGTTCTTAGAGAATAAGGAGGTCAAAGTGGGACAAGGTTTTGAGAGATAAGGGGGTCAAGTGGGAAAGATTCTTATAGATAAGGGAGGTCAAAGTGGCAAAGTTTTCTAAGAGATTAGGGAGTTTAAAAGGGACAGTTCTTAGAGGTTAGGATTGTTCAAAATTGGGAAAGTTTCTTAGAGATAAGGAGGTCAAAGTGGGAAAGTTTCTTAGAGATAAGGAGGTCAAAATGGGAAAGTTTCTTAGAGATTAGGAGGTCAAAGTGGGAAAGTTTCTAAGGGGAAACTCTAACTGAATGGCATCCCATTAATGGGATTCCATCAACAGTAAAACTCTAACTGATAATGGACCACAGTGATGGTTCTTTCTCTGTATTCTCTCTGTGTGCGCGCCCGTGCCCGGGCATGCCCTATATTTCTTTCTCTGTATTCTCTCTGTAGGCAGTACATAGATGTACTGCCTACAGAGAGAATACAGAGAAAGAACCATCACTGTGGTCCATTATCAGTTAGAGTTTTACTGTTGATGGGATCCCATTAATGGGATGCCATTCAGTTAGAGTTTCCCCTTAGAGATAAGGGGGTCAAAATGGGAAAGTTTCTTAGAGATTAGGAGGTCAAAGTGGGAAAGTTTCTTAGAGATAAGGAGGACAAAGTGGGAAAAGTTTCTTAGAGATAAGAAGGTCAAAGTGGAACAAGTTTCTTAGAGATAAGGAGGTCAAAGTGGGACAAGTTTCTTAGAGATTAGGAGGTGAAAGTGGGACAAGTTTCTTAGAGATAAGGAGGTCAAAGTGGGAAAGTTTCTTAGATATTAGGAGGTCAAAGTAGGAAAGTTTCTTAGAGATAACCCCATCAGAATGTCGCTCGGCAATTTCCGCATTGGCTCGGTGATTGGTTCGGTAACAACAAGTGGTTTGCCGAGCCATGCGGCCTTGTGCGGTAAGTTTTCGGCGACCTCCTTGACTGTCCGAACCATGCTGGTTCGGCAAACCACCTGTTGTTCCCAAGCCGTATCCCGAGCGAATGCGGAAATTGCCGAGCGACATTCTGATGAGGGTTTGGTCATTTTTTGAGGTTGCCGCGCATTGTTAAGATTTATAAAGATTTATAATGATTTATAAAGATTTGTAATGATTTGTAAAGATTTGTATAGATTTATTTAGTAAATGCTTTATTCCCAAGCCCCTTCAGCTCAGGCTTGCTGCCTGCGCGCATATGATTCTCTGAATCCATGTAGACCCCAGTCCTCATCCTGGACGCCCGAAAACGTGAAAATCCAAAAGTGAAAAGACCAAAGATAGACTCTGGAACTACCCATGGTGACGCAATCACCCTTACAACTCGCGTACGTAGCGCGCCAAAACGAAGCCCACGTAGCAGAGAGGTGACGGCGCCACCAACAACTACCCATGATCTCGCTTCTCCGGTTTAGGAGTTGGTGGTTCCTCGACTCAATCAAAATCTCCATCTTTTCGGTAGTGCACAGGTCACATAACCGATCCCCAATTCTGTACGGTCTTCCCTTTTTCCTTCCCGAATGTGATCCCCTTGTCTTTCAACTCCCAAACCTTTTCAGACAGCCTTGTAGATGTTATTTTTTCGGAGTTGTTGAATATGTGCTTGTGCTGGTTGAATCGGGTTTTAAATGAGTTCCCTGTTAACCCGATAGTGATTGATAGTGAGACGGATTCCATGAATTATTGTGTGAAGTTCATTTAAAAGAAAATTAATACCACAGGAGCACTAATAAAAGCAAGCAAAGCATGTAATATTAAAAATTTTTAAAAAATGGGGACCGAAATTTAACCGAAAGAGGGTCAAAAAGATCCCCCCGATTTTTAAACCGGGCCCCCCGTTTCCGTTTCCCAAAAATGGCTTCCCCCCCGAGGTCCCGGTAAATGGGGGGGCCCCCGACTGCTACCTTTGTATACCTTTCCCCCCCCGTTTCCAGATATCTAAGAGAGGACACTGACGAGCTTAAAGGGGGGAGCCCCTTTTTTTTTATGGATAGAATATTGAGTGCGGGATCGAGAGAGTTTTTGTGTCCGTACCATGTGAAATTTCCCACCGCCCAGACCCAGAGTAGGAGGGAATTACCATAGTACTAAAATCGATCACCAAAAAATTGTTTTTTGAGGAAAAAAATTCGTGGGAAATTCAGTTTTAAGTTAGTCATCAATTTACACCATTGGGGCAGGGGAAAACAGCATTATAAAAATAATAATTCCCCAAAAAATTGGGGAAAAAAAAAATGAAAAAACCGGAGATTTGAAAAAAATTATTCACAGAATTGTAAATTCCCCCATGTTTGCAATAGAAGAAAACAAAAACAAAAGGGGGGGGGGGCACCGGGGGTGGAAGCGAACTCATACCTAAGCAAAATTAAAAAATTTGGTAAAAATGGTAGGGGTTTTGAAAAGGGACGAGTACCCGCCAAAAGGCGGCGAAGGGGGGGGGGGCCCTGAGCAGGTAAAAAGAGGGGGGGGTGGGAGGCAAATAAGAATGTCGGAGAAAATCAGTTAAAAAGAAAAAAAAAAAAGGTGTTTGCTAGGTTTTGATTCTTTATCATCGAAAAAAAAAACGCAGGTGGGGCGGAAATTAGATATCACGTAAGAGTGGCCCTGGAGCGTCTCTTAAGTTGGTGGAAAATCAACACCAGGTGCGCACGTTCTGATTTTTTTATGGGGGATGCATGTTATGTTTTAGTAAAAGGTAGATTCGCCCCGCGGGGGCTGTTTTACAGGACGGATAGACACCCCAAGGGGGGGGGGGAAAGGGAAAGCGAGGAAGGCAAGGGGAAAATTCCAAAGGAAATTAAAAGGGGCACATTAAAAGATTTTAAAAGGAAACCACATGGGGGTTTTAAAATTTTAAAAACCCCTTGGTTTGGTTTTTCAAAGGTTTTTGGGAAAAAGGGGGGATTGGGGAAAAAGCCCACATGAGGGTTTTTTAAGGGGGGTTTTGGGTTTAACCAAAGGGGGAGAAGTCACAATTAAATTGGTTTAAAATCCAAAAAAACCCCCGGGGGTTTTTTTTTTAAATTTTAAAATTTTAAAAAAATTTTTTTTTTTTTTGAAAAAACCCCGGGCCCCTTTAAAACCCTTAAAGTTTTTAAAGCCCCCCCCCGGGGGGTTGTTTAATGGGGGCCCCGGGGGTTAAAAAAGGGGGGGGAAAAAAAAAACCCGGGAAAAAAACCCCAAGGGGGAAAAAAAAAAAAATTTCAAAAACAAAAAAAAAGGTTGTTTAGGAAAGGGGGGGGGGGAAAAAAAAGGGGGGTTTCCCCCCCAAGGGGGGGGGAAAAAAGGGGGGGCCCCAAAAAAAAGAAAGGAGGAAAAGAAAAAAAACAAAACCAAAAAAAAGGGGCCCGGGGTTTGCCCCCAACCAACCGAAAAAAACCCCCCCCCGAAAAAAAAAAAAAAGGGCCCGGGGAAAAAGGGGAAAAAAAAAACCCCCCCCCCCCCCCCCCCCCTTTTTTTCCCCCCAAATTTTAAGGGGAACCCGGGGAGGGGGGGGGCCCCTTTTCCCCAAAAAAATTTGAAAAAAGGCACGGGAAAAGGAAGAAGGGAAAAAATTTTTTTAAAAGGGAAAAATTCCCCCAAAAAAAAAAACCCCCCCCGTTTTCCCAAAAGGTTTGGGTTTGAATTGAAGGGGAAAAGAACCAAATTTGGGGTTTGGGGGGAAAAAAAAGGAAAAGGGGGGAGGGAAGAGAAATTTCCCAAAAGGGGGGGAGAAAGGGGGGAACAAAAGGAGGGGGGGGGTTTTTTTTTTAAAAAAAAAAAGGGAAAGGGGAAAAAAAAGGGGGGGGGAGGAAAAAGGTACAAGGACCCAAAAAAAGGTTTTTAAAACCCAACCCCCCGGGGGTTTTTTTTTGGGAAAAAGGAAGGGCGTTTAAAAGGGGAGGCCGGGTTGGGTTTTTTTTTAACTAATGGGATGGAACTAATGGTAATATGGAGAATCTAAATATTTTCGAAATGATCTCAAATTGCCAGCAAAGTAAAAACAATGCTCCAAAGGGGCGGTGTTACACGTAACGCTTGGGTTGACATCTGATTTAGGTTCTATTCGACACCCATAATATGGGTGGAATTAAACAGTGACACGTGCAGTGTACTGAGTGAGCCCGTGAGAATGTGACATGCGGGCCTGGTTTCTGTGAGATGAAGTGATCGGATAGAGGAGCGGAGCACACATCAGAGGCCCAAAAAAATTTTTAATCAGTCCCATAGCAACATGAAGTGGTCATGACGGGGAAGTTATCATTCCAGGAATGCGCGCAGCGGAAGGAGAAGTAAAGAGTCGTGTTAGTAGCCACGGGTTGCGGGCGGCAATTCCGCCAGTTCCCGTAATTTTGGTCAGCACCATGCAGGACGCCATGAAATTCTTAATAAAGGGAGCATGTCCGTTAGAAAACGCACTGAACAACGCTTCGAATTCTTTTTAAATCGGGCGTCCGCTAATCGGGATCAAATACAAAATGTACAGTGTACCCCCTATTTTAACAAATCACGAAGTTTTATAGAAATCGAATTGTATCGCTGAAATAGTGTTTTTTAAAGTTTACTTACAATTCACGTCAATAAAATTTTTTCGGTATTGAGTTGATGAAAGTTGAAAACGATGCGCTCCCCGATTCCCCAGTTATTTTAGGGGCTAAATAAAACACAGGAACACTTCGAGGAATCGCTCTCTCTATCTCTCTACTCTTCTCTTATCCTTGAAGGAGAAAAGAGAGAGAAGAGAGAGAGGAGAGGAAGAGAGAGAGAGAGAGGGGAGAGAGAGGAGAGAGAGAGAGAGAGAGAGAGAGAGAGAGAGAGAGGAGAGAAGAGAGAGAGAGAGAGAGAGAGAGAGAGAGAGGAGAGGAACTCTGCGCTTCTCTAATAATCTCTCTCCTCCTCCCCTATCTCTCTCTCTCTCTCTCTCTCTCTCTCTTCTCTCTCCTCTCTCTCTCTCTCTCTCCCAAGTAAGGGCGTTTTGATAACCCACCCGGCGGAGCCGGGTGGCCCTCTTTTTCCCACATATGTCACCAGTTCAATGGTTGCCATGGCAACTAAATCGGTAACTATGGAGACTGAATTGCTAAATTATGTTCCGAAATGATCTCAAATTGCCAGCAAAGTAAAAACAACTGCTCCCAAAAGAGGGCCGGGTGTTACACGTAACGCTTTGGGTTTGACATCTGATTTAGAGTTCTATTCGACACTCCCATAATAATGGGTGTGGTAATTAAACATGTGACACTGTGCAGTGTACTGAGCTGATGACTGTGAGATATGTGACACTGACAGGGCCTGGTTTCTGATGAGATGAAATGTGATCGGATAGCAGGAGCAGTGAGCACACATCAAGAGGACCCAAAACAATTTAAATCAGTGCCATAGCAACATGAAGTGGTCATGACAGGAAGTTATCATTCCAGGAATGCGCGCAGCGGAAGGAGAAGTTAAAGCAGTCGCTGTTAGTAGCCACTGTGTGCGGGCGGCTCAACTTCCGCCATAGTTACGTAATTTTGGTCACTGCACCACTGCAGGACGCCATTGAAATTCTTAATGAAGGAGCACTGTCGCGTAGAAACGCACTGAACGAACGACTTCGACTTCGACGCGACATTTCCAAATTATAATATAGACTAGCGCACCCATTGGGTGCGCCTCAAGTAAAGCCTTTTGATAACACACCCGGCTTCGCCGGGTGGTTCTTTCAACGTCAATAATATGGTTGTCATGGCAACTGGAGTAGTAAATGGAGTGGGAATTATTGAAATTCATTCGAAAATATTAACAAACTTCCACTGGAAGATCCAAAAGTGTAAATGGAAGCTTTACAGCTTTGGGCACATTGAAGTGTTTTATGAAGGAGCAGCCTGTCGCGTAGATACCGCTGAACGAACGACTTCGACTTCGACGCGACTATATATATATATATAGAGATATATACATAAAATATGTATTGTAAAATGTAAATATATGTAATACGGTATTTGACCATTACGGTTTCTGAAATACATATGTATTTGAAATACATATATATTTCGGTGTCACGTGTTGTCAATCTGGCGCTCTGATTGGTCTCGTCTTACCGTTTTTCACTGATACCGTGTTGAACCGATACTGTATTCTCACTACAAGCACCCATGTAACCATTTGCATTTATCTAATTCTAACTAATCGAATAATTTGATACAACAGCTGTAGGAATTCACACAGGCCAGGTCTTAATTTTGATAATCGTCCGAATCATCGAGTAGAGAATTACGTTTTATGATATCTATGCTAACTGGGGCCGGGGGGGGGGGGGGAAGATACTGAACTGGAGGTACTGAACTGGAGTTCGGCGACTACTTACTGAAAAAAAAAAACGAAATTCGGGCGTCCAACCAATTATTAGTTTTGCTTCAATTAGGAACCCCCCCCCCCCCCGTCAGTACGGCTGTTTACTGAAAATAACTGAATTATATTTTTTCTTCAATAAGTATAGCTGCACCGTCTACTTGCTAAATCGTTATTGTCTTTTTTAGATTCTTCATGGTGTTAGTGGTATATCTCTTCATCTCACTGCTGCTTATACAGACCGGCTCTGGAACAGGTAACAGTAATTACAGTGGGATCCCGATTATACGGTATACCTTACTCTCGCTAATTAAGAAACGCTTTAGGAAGAAATTTTTTTATAAGAAACGGGAAATGTGGAAACACATTAAATAAGAAACCCCAAAATAAGAAACTCCCCCAAGAAAGTAAGAAACCCCAAAAATAAGAAACGCAAAAATAAGAAACCCCAAAAATAAGAAACGCAAAAATAAGAAACCCAAAAATTAAGAAACCCCAAAATTAAGAAACCCCAAAATTAAGATACCCCAAAATTAAGAAACCCCAAAATTAAGAAACCCCAAAATTAAGAAACCCCAAAATTAAGAAACCCCAAAATTAAGAAACCCCAAAATTAAGAAACCCCAAAATTGAGAAACCCCAAAATTAAGAAACCCCAAAATTAAGAAACCCCAAAATTAAGAAACCCCAAAATTAAGAAACCCCAAAATTAAGAAACCCCAAAAATAAGAAACCCCAAAAATAAGAAACCCCAAAAATAAGAAACTCGAAAAATAATAAACTCGAAAAATAAGAAACCTAATTAGGGGAGGGCCTCAAAAAGCCCTAAAATGGACATTTTTGACAACACAGACCAAATGCGGCAAAATAACGCAATTTGAACTAGGTAAAATGTTGTTTAGGCTATTTCGAAGGTGTGGTCAAAATTTCAGCTCATAACGGTTGACAGGTTACGAAATGGTGGCCGGAATAAGTAAGCTGAGACAAGGGGGTTAAACACAACACAAAACAACTGCAATGAACTGCTTGTGTGTAAACACTCAGAACTGTCGCAGAATGCAGAGGCCCGTTTCTTATCTCTGTTTTCAAGATGGGTGTGTCGCCCTGCTTTCTCTCCCAATCTCTCTTCCTATCTCGTCCTCTTTTTCTTTCTTTATCATTGATGATGTCTGCGTGTGTGTGTTAGAGAGAGAGAGAGAGAGAGAGAGAGAGAGAGAGAGAGAGAGAGAGAGAGAGAGAGAGAGAGAGAGAGAGAGAGAGATACTAAGAAGCAAAGCGAGTGTTAAAACACAATCTAAGAGTGGGTGGGTACGAAAAGATAAGGTATTAGACCAGAATGTAGCTCGACAGTGGGGGGTACGAAAAGATAAGAAGTGATACTGAGTGTGAGAAGGGAAAAAGGGGGGGGGAAGAGATGAAACAAAAATGACGACACGAAAGCAAGAAATCATGAACACAAAACACACGGATTTGAGAGAGTGCAAGAGATAGATGAACGAGATAGGGATCGGGAGGTGCTCATGCGTGACAGACCTCCACGCACGTGACTTAGAATGCTGGCACCCAATTGGCTGATCATAGTGAAAGTGAAAGTGACCATAAATGCAGCAATTTGATTGGCTGCGCTGACTGAGTTTGTGATTGGGGGCGGGAACTGGGAAGAGAGAGAGAGAGGGAGAGAGAGAGAGATTGAGAGAGAGAGAGAGAGAGAGAGAGAGAGAGAGAGAGAGAGAGAGAGAGAGAGAGAGACTGTGTGGGTGTGTGTGTGAGAGAGAGAGAGAGAGAGAGAGAGAGAGAGAGAGAGAGAGAGAGAGAGGGAGAGAGAAAGCAGGGCGACACACCCATCTTGAAAACAGAGATAAGAAACGGGCCTCTGCATTCTGCGACAGTTCTGAGTGTTTACACACAAGCAGTTCATTGCAGTTGTTTTGTGTTGTGTTTAACCCCCTTGTCTCAGCTTACTTATTCCGGCCACCATTTCGTAACCTGTCAACCGTTATGAGCTGAAATTTTGACCACACTTTCGAAATAGTCTAAACAACATTTTACCTAGTTCAAATTGCGTTATTTTGCCGCATTTGGCCTGTGTTGTCAAAAATGTCCATTTTAGGGCTTTTTGAGGCCCTCCCCCTAATTAGGTTTCTTATTTTTTGAGTTTCTTTTTTTGGGGTTTCTTATTTTTTGAGTTTCTTTTTTTGGGGTTTCTTATTTTTGGGGTTTCTTATTTTTGGGGTTTCTTATTTTTGAGTTTCTTATTTTTGGGGTTTCTTAATTTTTTTAGTTTCTTAATTTTGGGGTTTCTTATTTTTGGGGTTTCTTATTTTTGGGGTTTCTTATTTTTGGGGTTTCTTATTTTTGGGGTTTCTTATTTTGGGGGTTTCTTAATTTTGGGGTTTCTTAATTTTGGGGTTTCTTACTTTTGGGGTTTCTTAATTTTTGGGGTTTCTTATTTTTGGGGTTTCTTAATTTTGGGGTTTCTTATTTTTGGGGTTTCTTAATTTTGGGGTTTCTTATTTTTGGGGTTTCTTATTTTTGGGGTTTCTTATTTTTGGGGTTTCTTATTTTTGGGGTTTCTTAATTTTGGTTTCTTATTTTTTTAGTTTCTTAATTTTGGTTTCTTATTTTTTCAGTTTCTTAATAAACGAGAGAGTTTCTTATTTTTAGGGTGTCTAAATTTTGGGGTTTCTTGTAAAAAAGTTTATTATTTAAAAGTTTCTTGAAATATGCGAGCTTAATTAACGAGAGTAAGGTATACTATACCAGGCACTCCTTTCCCCGATTTGCCAGGACTTTCTCCCCGAGAATCCCCGTAAATCGGCCGGGTCCGACTATTAGTAATAGGAGAAAGAATAGGGCTGACGAGAGATAGTAATTACAACATATAATCTTAACAAGAACTAGAATGACTGCCAAAGAACAGGGAGGCATGGGAATTCCCCCGGAGTCCAAATTAAGAGAAGTGATAGAGAAGTGATAGAGAGAAAGAGACACCCCGATTTAACGGACAAAACTCCTTCCCCCGAAATTACCGTCAGACTGTATATATAATATTATATAAATCACATCTGCCATTAAAGGGCCTAAAAACCCAAATTTTAATTAATTATTTTGAACACTCCATCGTAACAAGCATGCTATTGGAGTCCCAAAAAGCATAGGCACACGCCACATGGACCCCAGGTGAGCCCAGGGGGAGCCCCTCAAGTTGGGGCCCATTTGGGGTCCCCTTGTAAACGCGCTTGTACTCCTTGAAATGCTAACAATATGATCCTCTCTCAAATATAAAATTTAGGATAGAAATGATCCTTGTGTTTTAGTAGATTTCATAATCTTTCTCATCAATTATTATTTAAGCCTATCAAAACTAGGATAAAAATTACCAGAATACAGAGACAAGAAAGGTTATGTACTCACCTGTAACATAAGGATAAATTTACCCAAAACTTCAAATTTGAGAGAGGATCATATTGTTAGCATTTCAAGGAGTACAAGCGCGTTTACAGGGGGACCCCAACTGGGCCCGAACTTGAGGTGCTCCCCCTGGGATCACCTTGGGTCCGTGGGGCGTGTACCTATGTTTTTTGGGACTCCAATAGCATGCTTGTTACGATGTAGTGTTCAAAATAAATAAATAGAATTTGGGTTTTTAGGCCCTTTAATGTGTATGTGTGTGGCTCTAGGTTTTAGCGTACCAAACTCACCCTTCTGACCACCTTTGTTTTCAGACCGTTGTGTTAATAAGATCCAGTACCCATATGCATCTGACGGAACAAGTTATGCAATCCAACATTACAATGAGTCAGGAAGGTTTCATGAATTCACCCTAGCCTTCTGGTTCGGGTACGATTCATGGCCGTCAACTGATTGGCAATGCGTAATGGGGTTCGCGACGGGCGTTCCTGTCGGTCCTACACTAATTGAAGATTTAAAAAATCCTTTAAACGATGAATCACTTGATGTTTGGTTTCAAACATCAGGGAAACAAATCCGTATAGATTTTGCTAAGGATTACGAGATTTGTAAGTTTGACTGAGCTGAGCTGACAACAATCACAGCTAAAAAATTCCAAAATATCAATGATGAGATCTTGTTCAGGATTAAGATAGAGAAGATATTAAAAATCTTGTTCTGATAAAAAATTCCACACACACACAATTATATAAATGTTTCCATATTTACACTTTTTAGGGACAACAACAACCCTTTCTTTGAGGACCTGGAACCACTACACGGTCACATTCAACACGGTTGTGGGCCTAAAGATCTACGAGAATGGCACGGAAACAGTGTCTAGGGACGATCTTGCTAGTTATCAAATTCTGAAAGCAGGATACCTTGTCTTTGGGCAGGTAACTAAAGTAAAACACAAACATACACACACACACACAATTAGGCTTGGGGTTTGTGATATTTACAACGGTCATAGCTCGTGAGATAGAATTTGAATTTGGAGTTTAGGAAGAACTCGAAATGATCCTTCTAACTTCCAAATTTGCCTTTTTTAGTTTGGGTTAATTAAACCGTTAAGTTGGACCCAAACTAAAAAGGCAAACTTTGATTCAATATTTTGTTAAAATTCTAAAACATTTTTGATCTTACAAAAGCTTTCAACTTTTCATTATCAGGACCAAGATAAACCAGCAGATCCAGCATCATTTCAAATTAAACAGTCCTGCTCCGGTCGTGTTAAAGAGCCGTACTTCTCGGACAAAGCAATTGGTTCTGATGAGGTGGCATTGTTGTACAAGGATCACCACCTTCCTGCAGGGACCAACATGATCGATAGTCATACTATAACTGAATACGGTGAAATCGATATCTCATACACCGTTTGTAACCAAGGTATGGTTATTTACATATAGCACTGAAGATGGTCGCGTGTGTTACGCGGAATTATAATGGAATCAAACGTATGAAATCATTTGTAAAAGGCTAATTTTTTCGCGGTGTCCTTTATTCGTTTTTGACATTTTTTGACCGGATTATCGAAAAATGCACAAAATGTTGAAATTGACTCAGTATATGTATTATGGCTAAACTTTAAGAGATGTACCAGTAAATAAATAAACCTCTTGCAAACGAGTTCTCGGTCAAAAATGGTTGATTTCATATGAAGTATGAACGTTTGTAGACTGGCGCGTTATGAAGTTGGCTGTTCCCAGCGCGAGCTGGGGACAGCCAACTGGAGTTTAATCGCCCGGCAGGGCGATTAAACTGGTTTAAATCCCGACGCCGATCCCGAGGCGCCAGCCGAGGGTGAGGGGGAGGTGATTTAAACCTATAACGCGATAGGCTAACAAACGTTCATATTTTATGAAACCCGATAGTAATTACACACAAATAAGAGACACAACACAAGGTGAAACACACTAGGACTGCTGGCAAATAGTCAATAGACACCCTGAAAATGTGTGTAGACTTAGTGTCTACTGTTCCTAACATGTTTGAGAAAGAGAGAGAAAGATTAGGAGCAATACACACTGTCAGAGGTAGTGAACAGTAAAAGAGACAATGAGAGAGAGAAATGAATGGAATGTGATTCTTTTCACTCCTTATGAGAGAGATAACATTGAAACGTGTTGCAGACATATTACCCCTTTCTTTTGTTGACAGAACTGTGTGTTTACACACATTTTCAATACTTAGAATTTTACACGCATGTTATTCAAATGAAGAGAAACGCGTGAAAAAGGACTCTGGCCTGATAAATCGCGAGCAGGGTGTTAAATCCCCCAGCTAGCAGTTATCATGAGCGCGCAAAATCTTCAAACGACTGATAAATCAGCTATCGGGTTTCATATCTCCGTGAAACGTCGAACTCCGAATTCTTCAGTGTGCGTCATGCACCGTTGAGATCTCAATTCAATGCGCACCACTTGACATGTTCCTTGTCTGTCAGCTCTCACACCGGGCCGAAGGCCCGGTGTAAGCGAGGCGCTTAAGTGCCGAACAGACAGACTGCGTAGCATGGCAACGCACCACCAACTTCAGTGTGTCTCCTCCCAAATTCATACATAAATTCATACATTACATACATAAATTCATAAAACGGTCCCTTTCTTTCCCTCGAATCGTAATCTAACAAAGATATTTATATGTTGGATTGAATTGGACAGGATTGAATCAAAGTTCGCCCTACAGCCCAAAGACAGGCGTCTGTTCAAAGCACAGACTAAATTTTGGTATCAAAAGAAAGCTATACTATAATAGATGTATGGGCGCCCCCATCAGAATGTCGCTCGGCAATTTCCGTATTGGCTCGGTGATTGGTTCGGTAACAACAAGTGGTTTGCCGAGCCATGCGGCCTTGTGCGGTAAGTTTTCGGCGACCTCCTTGACTCTCCGAACCACTGGTTCGGCAAACCACCTGTTGTTCCCAAGCCGTCTCCCGAACGAATGCGGAAATTGCCGAGCGACATTCTGATGAGGGAAGGAGGTCAAAATGGGAAAGTTTCTTAGAGATAAGGAGGTCAAAGTAGGTAAGTTTCTTAGAGATAAGAAGGTCAAAGTGGGACAAGTTTCTTAGAGATAAGAAGGTCAAAGTGGGACAAGTTTCTTAAGGATAAGGGGGTCAAAGTGGGAAAGTTTCTTAGAGATAAGGAGGTCAAAATGTCAAAGTTTCTTAGAGATAAGGAGGTCAAAGTGGGACAAGTTTCTTAGAGATAAGGAGGTCAAAGTTGGAAAGTTTCTTAAGGATAAGGGGGTCAAAGTGGGAAAGTTTCTTAGAGATAAGGAGGTCAAAATGTCAAAGTTTCTTAGAGATAAGGAGGTCAAAGTGGGACAAGTTTCTTAGAGATAAGGAGGTCAAAGTGGGAAAGTTTCTTAGAGATAAGGAAGTCAAAATGGGAAAGTTTCTTAGAGAAAGGGAGGTCAAAGTGGGAAAGTTTCTTAGAGATTAGGAGGCTAAAGTAGGACAAGTTTCTTAGAGATAAGGAGGTCAAAGTGGGACAAGTTTCTTAGAGATAAGGGGGTCAAAGTGGGAAAGTTTCTTATAGATAAGGAGGTCAAAGTGGCAAAGTTTCTAAGAGATTAGGAGGTTAAAATGGGACAGTTTCTTAGAGGTTAGGAGGTCAAATTGGGAAAGTTTCTTAGAGATAAGGAGGTCAAAGTGGGACAAGTTTCTTAGAAATTAGGAGGTCAAAGTGGGAAAGTTTCTTAGAGATAAGGAGGTCAAAATGGGAAAGTTTCTTAGAGATAAGGAGGTCAAAGTGGGACAAGTTTCTTAGAGATAAGGAGGTCAAAGTGGGAAAGTTTCTTAAAGATAAGCAGGTCAAAGTAGGTAAGTTTCTTAGAGATAAGAAGGTCAAAATCTTGTTTTCTTTGATAAAAAAAAAAATTTTCCAAAAAAAACCCATACACACAATTATATAAATGTTTCCATATTTATACTTTTTAGGGACAACAACAACCCTTTCTTTGGGCACCTGGAACCACTACACGGTCACATTCAACACGGTTGTGGGCCTAAAGATCTACGAGAATGGCACAGAAACAGTGTTTAGGGACGATC